>JAIUZE010001246.1:0-197805 GCA_022085475.1 Heliosperma pusillum | reverse complement strand
ATATATATATATATATATATATATATATATATAGGAATTGAATCATGTGAGGCACCCTTCTTAGGGTGAGGCAGCTGTACCCATCGTGACCGTTGGATCTAAAATACATGGACATTTCAGATTGTGCCACGTGCGCCCTACAAAACTCCATCTACCAGCTGCTTTCTCTCATTTATGCGTTACATCAATTTCTTTTCACCCTCTCTCTCTCTTCTTCAGCTTGCTCTCTCTAACATCAACTTATTGATTTTCGATATTGATTCGCCATTATCATCCTACAATTCGCCTAATTGTAATTCATCCAGGTAATTTGATACTCTACCTTTTGATTGATTCATTTTTAATTCGATTCATCCTAATTTCATTCCACTCGTTTTTTTTACAATTTAAGAGCTAGGTTTTGGTTCATCCAAATTTTGATTCATCTTAAGTTGTCAAATAATTGTCATAAACTTCTTTAATTAGTTTATATAGTGAGTTTTTTTTCGTGTTTTGCAGCTTTTTCGCGATTTTTCATTTTATTTTCCCGACATTTCGACTTCACACACTTCTTTCTAATCGTTTTAGTGTTTCGTTTCATTATTTTCGCTTTTTTTATAATTTCCTTTGGATTATTAGGTTAGTTTTTGTGATTTCTATTTCTAAGGTTTATAGTTTGGCTGCTGCTGGTGATAATTCAAGTGTTAGTTATGCTACCTAATATTCTAACAGTCTAAAAGATAGCGGAAATATCTCGATTCGATTTTAGTTATGAATAGCAAAAAAAACGTAATTGTTCATCTTTGGTTAGTATCACCATTCATTGACTCCTAGAATTTAATGTTTATACAAAGTCAAAGTCATAGTTCAATCAATGTCTCCGTAAACTCTTGCTCACAATCGAATTCGGACAAATTTCCTACTTTGTGAACATATGGCCTTTATTTGTGAATCTTATAGCTTAGGTTTGTGAATCTTGTACTTTTATGTTGTGAAACTAGTAACTTAGTTTGTGAAACTGTTATGAAATTAGAAATTTACTTTGTTAAAGTAGGGCATTTTGTGAATCTTACCGCTAAGATTTATGAAACTTGGACTTTTGTGTTGTCAATCTAAGACCTTAATTTGTTAGATTGACTTTGTGAAAATAGGGCATTTGTTTGTGAATCCTACAGTTAAGGTTTGTGAAACTTGGACTTTTATGTTGTGAATCTAGAACCTCAGTTTGTGAAACTGTTGTGAAAATATAATTGACTTTGTTAAATTAAGGCATTTGTTTGTAAATCCTACCGCTAAGGTTTGTGAAACTTGGACTTTTGTGTTGTGAATATGGGACCTCACAAAATTAGGTCAAAGGCTCACAAAATTAGGTCATATCTAAGGTTCACAAAATTATCATATCCAGGGTTCACAAAATTAGGACCATGATTTACAAGATCATGTCTAAGGTTCACAAAATTAGGTATAGGATTCACAAGTTCATGTCATAGGGTAACAAGTTCATGTTAAAGGTTCACAAAATTAGGTATAATCAAATCTAACAAACGCATTTCTCCTCATAGTCAAACATTTACTCTGTTCACTCTACACTCTTCACTTTCTCTCTCTTTATTATTTTTTCGTCTTCAACTCTATCTTCGTCTTCAGCTCCGTCTTTGCCATTCACTCACATTTCGATCGTCAATTTATTACACAGCTTTTGATCGTCGTTATCATCCTAATTGTTTTTCGAATCTAGGTAATTTCGATCAACTAATTTTCATTTCAGTTCATCCCTATTTGATTTCGCATCCATCCAACTAATTTTGTATTTTCGATCAACTAGTTTAATTACTTGTTTCCGCTCATCTTTTGCAGGTTTTGATCGATTTCTCCGCTTCTTTGTATGTTCCTTTCCCTTTTTTTTTTAACTATTTAATACCTAATTTTTTTTTTTATTTTTGTTGCTTAATTTGTTTAATTATGGTCATAATTTTATGTAATTCGTATAAATACTGAGTTTTGCTCTTGTTTTAGTATTCTCCTTCACTCGACTTTCATCGATTTCTACGCGTTTCTATTGTGCTCGATTATGCTTGCAGTTGAAGTTTCATTGTGATTGTACACTTTTAGTTATGATAGATTTCATGTGACCTAGGTTGTGACAAAACACTCATTACAAAATGTTGATCATAATAGCTAGCTTTGTGACCACAAACCTCTTAGTGTGTGACATCTGCTGTTGTTGTTTCATACTTCATTTTAGTAGTTTCGCCTCTATTTTACGATTTTTTGGATGCTTTGAGTATGGAAATTTGTGATTACCTTGTCGTTCTTTGGTTGCGTGTTTCACTTTCAGAGGTTTGAGAAAATTTTACTAGCTATTCCGTCTTTTTAACATGATGTTGCTTAAGTGTTCAATCAATTGCCGAATAGACGGTGATCTACAATTATTATTTTGTGTTGTATCAATTAGTTTGTGTTCAAACGATTTTTTGTCTTTTAGGTTAATCTACTTGATTTGTTCGTCGTTTTAGAGGTTACTTTCTGTTATTGTAGCTTTGTTTCTGATGTTTATTACATTATTATGTTCCTTTTTCCAATTTTCATTGATTTGTTTTTGCTCTTCTGTGTTCTTTCTGTGTTGCAATCAGGTGTTTTTCTAAATCTTCTATGTTGGTGAAGATACCCTGATTTTACGGAGAATGGAGGAGGAAAAACGACAGTTCAATGAGGGTGGTACTAGATGGATGCTGTTAATTTGCCTTTATTTTGGTGTCAAGAATATCACCTTATCTTTACTGGGTTCCTTATCAGATGAAGTGCATTGATTTAGGAATTATGTCGATGTTATTTGGTTACATAATATATGTTTCACTTTAATGATAGGTGGTATATCTCACAACATCCAGTTTATATTTTAAACTATTACAACTCTTACTGGTTTCCTGGTCAGAGGAATTCCACTAATTTAGGATGCCTAGTTTTGTTAGGAATATAATTCTGGCATGAATATTCGTGATACTGCTGCTCCTAACATTGCCCACATGCGTTGTACTATTACTTGACAGCCGTGTTCAACATTATTTTATGTTCGCGAAAAAAAAAATCTAAACGTTCATTTGTCAACTATTGATAATGGTCGTTTCAAAACTATTGATGTGAATACCTTCCATGTTTAAGTAAACGATGACAATAGTTTCACAATATCACCTTCTAGTTTCACAATATAAGCACCGTGTTTCACGAAAACAAAGATAAACTTTTCTAACTAAACAATGTCACAAATTGAGGGCCAAGTCTCTATGATTCAGAAAATAAGAAAAAGAAACTTCATAATTAAAAAAATATCACCCGTTCATGACCAAGTTTAAGAATATTAACTTTCAGTTTTACAATATAAGCTCTAGGTTCACAAAATAAGAAATAAAGAACTTAAGAAAACGATTTTACCCATTCATGACCAAGTTTCACAAAATCATCTTTACTATTCACAAAACAAGGTCTAGGATTTACGAAATAAGAAAAAGAGCTAAATAAGTGATTTCAACCATTTATGATCAAGTTTCACAAAATCACCTTCAAGGATCACAAAACAAGGTTTAGGATTCACAAAATAAGAAAAAGAACAAAATAAGTAAACACTTTTAACCATTTATGACTAAGTTTCACAAACATCTTCAAGGTTCAACAAAACATGGTCAATGATTCACAAAATAAGAAAAAAAAAAGTAAAAAAAGTAAACAATTTCAACCATTTATGACCAAGTTAAATAACCTTCATGGTTAACAAAACAAGGTCATTGATTCACCAAAAAAAACTTGATAAGCAAAAGATATAACCCTAGATCAAGTTTCACAAGATTAGAAATTTCGTAAGAGAAACTTCACAAAATCACTTTCAACCATTCCTGACAAGTTTCACAAATCACATTCCAATTTCATAGTATAAGCTCTAAGATTCACAAAATCACCAAATTAAAAGAATATTCATTTGCTAAAACAAAACCAATATCTGAACAAATGCTTGAATTCAAAACCAACATAAATCAAACATAGAAGTAATAAAAAGTAGTTAAAACTTCTTTAATCATCATCATCCTCACACGTACATCATTATCTATTCTCTACTTCTTCCTCCTCCTCGATGTACATGTACCCTGTGTGAAGAATCAATCTTTAAATTACATACCTTTTTTGGGAAATATGATAACCTCTACGAATATAGATATTATCAGACGTAATTATATTACACGTATTTGCGTTTTCACAACGATCTATAGGTAATAAAATTAAAAGAAAAGTAGTAGAAGAATACACACTTGATTTTCAGGAGGATGCTATCTTATAGCAAACTTGCCACTCAACCAACTATTTCCTTCTATCTAGAACTCGCTAATGACCTTAGCCCAATTATCTTCGGATTCCTCAGGCTTCATATCGTTGCTGCAAACAATATTGTAAGAGTTCAGTGTCTTTGAAAGCTATTCTCCCAACCTTGTTTGTTACTCTTCTCATGATGTGGCACATGCAAAACCAATGTCTTGCTATTTTGAACACTGCTACAAATCACAATATCTATTGTCAAAAATCATTTTTTAATAACTAAAATTTTAAAACAAGTCCCTAGATTCATAAATAAACAAGTCACAAAAGGTTATTTGTGTTACTAAAATAAAAAAAAATATATATGTTACTTTAATAAATAAGATGCGTTACTTTAACAGAGATTTCGTGTTATTTTAATAAACAATATGTGTAATTATAATCGGTGCATCGTCATCAACACCAACAACTACACCCTTTTTCAGATTTGGACAAAAACGCAAAAACAAAAATGAAAACAAGAATGAAAAAGAAAAAAAAAATATACATAGAATTTAAATGACTAGATCTGAGAAAAGGAAAAAAAAAAGACACAACAACAACCACGACAGCCCACCTCCGCCTTCAACCACCCACCCTAAACAACCAGCCCCACCCAACCCCGCGCTTACCAGCCCCCTCCTCTGACCACGACAACCAACAACGGTGTGGGTGGAGGAGATGGCGACTGAGAAGGAGGAGGAAAGGAGAGGCGTCGGAGGAGAGAGGAGAGGCGGCTGAGAAGGAGGAAAGGAGAGGCGTCGGAGGAGAGATGAGAGGCGGCAGTGGGCAGTGGAGAAGGCGGCGGAGAAGGGTAGTAGTTGTGTTGGTGGAAGTTGTGGTGGTTTTTATCAAATGTACATTTTTTCAGATCTACTTTTTTTTTATAGTGACGGTGGAGGACGGTGGTTGTGGGGTCGTGTGTGGAGCACGGTGTTGGTGGGACGGTTGGTGGCGGTGATTGTTATTGTCGATGGAAAGTTGGTAATGGTGGGTGTTGGTGATGGTTGGGTGGTGTTGTTTGAGTAATAGAGTATGAGTGATTTATTTGGGGTTTGATTTATTTGGGTTTTAGAGAGAGGAGGGGATGAAATTATGTGAGATGAGAGAGAAGTAATTGTGAGGAAAAGTTTATATATTAAATGAGAGGGGAATTAGTGGAATTAATGATTAATTAGTGAAAGTAGAGAGGGAGTGATATTAATCACCCTTTAAGACTATCAATCTCAACCTTCCATCTCCTCATATCCAATGGTTCTAAAGAGGACTCAAGGACTCTAAGGGAAAGGGTGGACTCAATTGATCTTTGCTCTATATATATATATATATATATATATATATATATATATATATATATATATATATAGAGAGAGAGAGAGAGAGAGCTTAGTTCAATTGAGTCCACCATTTTCTTAGAGTCCTTGAGTCCTCATCCTAGCCATTGGATGAGGGAGATGGATGGCTGAGATTTGGGAGATTAAAAAATACACTTATCACTAATTAATTACCTATGCACTAATTAATTAACTTTCTCTCTCTAGCTTTACATTAATCACTTTTTAAACACTTTTAAGCACTTTTGAGCACTTTTGAGCTGCAGAGATTTATGAGTGTAACTTTGATGCTTGCGAGTGTAACTCTAATGTTTTAGAGTGTAACTTTAAGTTTTTAAGGCGGTTTGTATACAAAAATTTGAATTTAAACAATTTTAACACCTTACGAGTGTAACTTTGATACTTTTCGAGTGTAACTCTAATATTTTCGAGCGTAACTTTAAATTTTAAAGACGGTTTTGATATAATGATTTGAATATATATACTTTTAACATTGTACGAGTGTAACTTTGCTGATTTTCGAGTGTAACTTTAATATTTTTTAGACGGTTTTGTATAAAAATTTGAATTTATATAATTTTGACATTTTGCGAGTGTAACTTGGATGATTTTCGAGTGTAACTTTAATATTTTTTTAAGACGGTTTATTACTTATAAATTTAAATTTATATAACTTTTTACATTTTACGAGTATAATTCTAACATTTTAGGAGTGTAACTTTAATTTTTTTTAAGACGGTTTTGTACATAAAAATTTGAATTTATATAATTTTAACATTTTACAAGTGTAACTTTGATGATTTACGAGTGTAACTCTAATATTTTACGAGTGTAACTTTAGTAATTTTAGGTCATTTTGAGTGGAATTTTTTGAATTTTATTACATGTTGAATCTACGTAATTTACTACAAATTTATGAGTGTTACTTTAGTCCTCTATGAGTGTAACTGTAGTCCTCTATGAGTGTAACTGTAGTCCTTTATGAGTGTAACTGTAGTCCTCTATGAGTGTAACTGTAGTACTCAATGAGTGTAACTGTAGTCCTCTATGACTGTAACTGTAGTAAAAACTATGTAAAAAGCAAGGTAGATCTAGAAAAAGGTAGATCTAGAAAAAAAAATTTGAAAACAAGAGTAAAAACTAAAAAAAGAAACAGATCTGACATCAACAAGTGTAACTTTTAAGGTCATTTTGTGTTACTTTAGTAAATAATGTGTGTTACTTTATTATAAGATATATGTGACTTTAATAAATAAAATGTGTAACTTTAATAGACGGTATATGTGACTTTAATAAATAAGATAGATAACTTTAATAGAGAATTTGTGTTACTTTAATAGATAATGTGTAACTTTTTAAGATCTAGGAAAAAAAATGTTACTTTAATAAATAAGGTGTGTAACTTTAATAGAGAATTTGTGTTACTTTAATAAATGTTACTTTAATAAACCAACCCACACTTACAAAAAAGGTAGATCTAGAAAAAAATATGAAAACAAGAGTATAAACTAATAAAAGAAACAGATCTGACATAACAGGTGTAACTTTAAAGGTCGTTTTCAAGGTCATTTTGTGTTACTTTAATAGTGTTACTTTAATAAATAATGTGTGTTACTTTAATAAATGATATATGTGACTTTATTACCTAAAATGTGTAACTTTAATAAATAAAATGTGTAACTTTAATAGACGATATATGTGACTTTTATAAATAAAATGTGTAACTGTAATAGAGAATTTGTGTTACTTTAATAAGTTATTTGTGTTACTTTAATAAATAAGTTTTGTTACTCTAATAGACAATATATATGACTTTAATAAATAAAATATGTAACTTTAATAAATAATTTGTGTTACTTTAATAGATAATATGTGTGACTTTAATAAATAAGATGTGTAACTTTACTAGACAATTCGTGTTACTTTAATAAACAATATGTGTAACTTTAATCGGTCTATCGTCACCAAAACCAACAATTACACCATTATTTCAGATCTGGAAAAATGAAAAATTAAAAATAAAAAATGTAAAAAAAAAAACAATTACTAAACAGATTTGAAAGAAAAAATGTAAAAAAAAAACAAGCAAACAATAGCAAATCTAAAAGAAAGAAAGGAGAAAAAAAAGACAATAAATTAAAATAAAGAAAAACAGCCCGCCCACCCACCGACATCAGATCTGGAGGGAGGAGGAGGCCGGCGGGAGGAGGTGGAGGAGAAGCAGGGGGAAAGTCGGCGGTAGAGGAGAAGAGGAGAGAAGAAGGAGGCCGGCGGTGGAGGAGATCTGGAGTTTGTGGGTTGTTGTTGTGGAGTTTGTGGGGGTGGTTGTGGGTAAACTGTTGTGGAGTTTATGGGTTGGGGGTCGTCGTCGGTGGTAGGTGAGTGGTGGCGAGGAGAGGGTGGTCGTCGGGTGTTGTTGGTGGCGGCGGTGGTGATAGTGGTGGTCGGGTTGTGGTGGGTGAGGAAGGAAGAATGATTTATTTGGGTTGTGGTGTGTGAGGAAAGAATGATTTATTTGGGGTTTTAGAGAGAGGGGAAAAAATGAAATTATGAGGGATGAGAGAGAAGTAGTTGAGTGGAAAATTTTATATATTGAATTAGGTTATGGATTAGTGTTTAATTAGTGAGGATGAGAGAGAGTGAAAAATTAAGCCCTTAATCAGTTTTTGGGAGCACAAATCTCAGCCATTCATCCCCCAAGATCCAATGGCCTACAAGAGGACTCAAGGACTCTAAGGAATGGGGTGGACTCAATTGATCTTTGCTCTCTATATATATATATATATATATATATATATATATATATATATATATATATATATAGAGAGAGAAAGGTTCAAATGAGTCCCTCATATCTTTTGAGTCCCTAAGTCCTCCTAAGAGCCTTTAGATCTTTAGATATGGATGGTTGAGATTAGAAGCAAAAAGTAACTAATACACTAATCCATTCTTTATCCACTAATTAATTGTCTTTCTCTCTCTAGCTTAAAGTTGATCACATTTTAGCATTTTTAGGGTGAGACTTTGTTTTCAAGTATAAATTTTGTTTTTCTACGAGTGTGCAGTTTTACAAGTGTAACTTTTATCTTTTACGAGTGTAACTTTAATTAAAAAAAAGTGTAATTTTATACTAAAAAGCGATTTTACGCCAAGTTTTTGACATTTTACGTATTTTTAGAGTGTAACTTTAGCATTTTACAAGTGTAACTTTAATCTAAAATAGTACAACTTTATACTAAAAAGTGATTTTATGACAAACTTTTGACATTTTACGTATTTTTAGAGTATAACTTTAGCTTTATACAAGTGTAACTTTAATCCAAAATAGTCTAACTTTATACTAAAAAGTGATTTTAAGACAAGTTTTTAACATTTTACGTATTTTTAGAGTGTAACTTTAGTACTTTACAAGTGTAACTTTAATCCAAAATAATGTAACTCTATACTAAAAAGTGATTTTAAGACATGTTTTTTACATTTTACGTATTTTAAGAGTGTAACTTTAACCTTTTACGACTGTAACTTTAATCTAAAATAATGTAATTTCATACTAAAAATGATTTTATGACAATTTTTTGACAGTTTACGTATTTTCAGAGTGTAACTTTAGCCTTTTACAAGTGTAACTTTAATCCAAAATACTGTAACTTTATACTAAAAATTAATTTTAAGACAAGTTTTTAACATTTTACGTATTTTTAGTATGTAACTTTAACCTTTTACAAGCATAACTTTAATCCAAATATAGTGTAACTTTATTATTTTTTGATTTTTTGTAATTGTTAGACAATTTTATGACATTTTAATCTTTTTAAGGGTAACTTTACCCTTTTGCAATTGTAACTTTAGTTATTAATAGTGTAAATTTAGTCTATTGAAAGTGTAACTTTAGTCCATTGACAGTGTAACTTTCGTTTTTTAAGGGTGTAACTTTCGTTTTTTAAGGGTGTAACTTTCGTTTTTTAAGGGTGTAACTTCGTCCAGCAACAATCTCCATCGCCTCAACAATAACACCAAATAAAACAAAAATAACAAACATAACTATTTTTGTCATTAAAATAACGACTCTAGTACGATTGTTTTTTTCAAAAATCCACTTCTTATTTAGTAGATCTAAGTTTAAAATAAACTAGTAAGAAAAAAAGTAGATAACTTATTGATTTTTGAAATTAATAATAATTTTTAGTAGATCTAAAAGAAGAGGAAAAAGTAGAAAAGAAAAGGAAGACTAAATCTGAAAAATAATACCCAACACCCACCTCATACACCCAACACTCACCACCCAGCCCCTCACATGACCACCATTACCCACCAACCTTAGTCCTTTAAGGGTGTAACCTTAGTCTTTTAAGGGTGTAACCTTAGTCATTGAGTGTGTAACTTTAGTTCATTGAAAGTGTAACCTTAGTCCTTTAAGGGTGTAACTTCAATCACCGCCAACAATTACACTAAGTAAACAAACAACAATACTAAATCTGAAAAATTAAAAGTAATAATAAATTTGAAAAACAAATTACTAGATTTAAAAAAAAAAGGAAAAAAAACTATCGATAGAAGGAATACGAAATCTGAAAAAAGTAGATCTAAGAAAAATAAAATGATAAAATATGAAAAACCTAGATCTAAAACAAGAAAAAAAAAAGAAGAAAAAAAAAGAGGAATGAGGGCAGGCAACACGCACAACCACCACATACTGCCCACCACCACCACGCACAACTACTACCAGCCCTCCTTTTTTTAAATCTGAAAAAATGAAGAAGAGAGGAAGAAGGGCAGGAGAGGTGGCAGGAGAAGCGGAGGGAGAGGCGGCAGAGAGGCGAAGGAGGCGGCAGAGAAAAAGGAGGCCGGGAGGCGTCGGGAGAAGAAGAGGCTGGGAGGCGAAGGAGGCGGCCTAGAGGCGGCTGCTATGTGATGGCGTCGGCGTCGGCGGGTGTGTGGGTGGTCGTGGCGGCAGACGTGCAGTGGCGGCGTCGTGCAGTGACGGCGTCGTGGCTGGTGGAGGTGAAGGCGGAGGCGGAGTATGGAAGAGGGTGTTGTAGATCTAGTTTTTTTTTTTGCTTTGTTTGTTGGTTTGAGTTAAGAGAGAATAGAGGAAGGTGTTTTAGAGAGAAGGATGAGTGTTTTTTAGAGAGAAGGAGGGATTGTTTTTGAATGAATGAATTGTGAGGGAAGTGAGTTAGAGGGATGAATGTATTAGTGGTTTAATTAGTGTTGTAGTGAGAGAGTGAGGTTAAACACATTATTAATGACCATTTTTGTGTTTTCATCTCAACCACCCATCTTCAATATCCAAGGGCCTCTAAGAGGACTCATGGACTCAAGGTTTTGGGGTGGACTCATTTGATCCTTATTCTATATATATATATATATATATATAGAGTCTGAATCCGGTGAGGCAGCAAATTATGGCGAGGCAGCCTGCCTCACCAAACTTCTCACTGGACTGATACTATTTTGTTGGGCTGACTCAAGCCGTGTTGTTCATTGGGCTGACAATAGTTAGGGCTGACTTTTAAGAACACACAACAACGAAATTTCATCAACATTCAACCTTCTCTCTGCTTCTTCGTAAGAACAGCATCAACATTCAACATTCTTAATTTCAAAAAATTTCAACGAAATTGCTGCGATTCTACGTAATTGGGCGTCGATATTATCGAAACGACACACAACAACGTCGATATTATCGAAATTGGGCGTCGATTCTACGAAATTCAGAAGGAAATTTCAATTAATTTTCAGGTAATTTCATATTTTCATCAAAATTTAACATATTCATAAAGTCGTTGATTATTTTAGGATATAAGTTTCGATTTTCATCAAAATTTAACTTTTTTTTGTTAAACTCGTCATTTCTTATTAATTACAACGTTGATTTTGACGTTTTGCAGCTCTGATTGTTATGGAGATTGTAGATATTACAAATAATAGTTCTATTGATTATTTTAGGATATCGGTTTTTTGCCGCTTTCATTTCGATTTTGTGAATTTAAGACTTGGTGTTGGTGTTAATGGTTGCTGTGCAATAAAGACTTGATTTTGTGTTCATTATATAATACTTTCTATGTCTGTTTGTGAAAAATTTTCCTTCTTAAAGTAGGACATCTGTATGTGAATCCTACAGCTAAGGTTTGTGAATCTGAGATCTTAGTTTGTGAAACTCCTATGAAAACTCGTATGAAAACGATTTGAATAATTTATGATCAAGTTTCACAAAATAAGATATAAGATTCACAAAATAGCCACTAGGGTTCACAAAATAAGACATGATTGTGCGATACTTATAATAATCGTTCCGTCATGTTGAGTATTTAATTACAGCTAAGGTTTGTGAACCTTGACTTTTTGTGTTGTGAATCTTCGACCCAAGTTTGTGAAACTACTTGAAAATTAAGAATTTTATTTGTTAAAGGAGGGCAACAGTTTGTGAATCCTACAGCAAAGGTTTGTGAATCTGATATCTTAGTTTGTGAAACTCCTATGAAAACTCGTAAGAAAACGATTTGAACAATTTATGATCAAGTTTCACAAAATAAGATATAAGATTCACAAAATAGCCATTAGGATTCACAAAATAAGACATGATTTTGCGAAACTTATAATAATCGTTCCGTCATGTTGAGTATTTAATTACAGCTAAGTTTTGTGAACCTTGACTTTTTATGTTGTGAAACTTCGACCTAAGTTTGTGAAACTACTTGAAAATTAGGAATTTTCCTTCTTTAAGTAGGGCATCTTTTTGTGAATCCTACGCCTAAGGTTTGTGAATGTGGGATCTTAGTTTGTGAAACTCCTATGAAAACTCATGAATTAGGAATGTTCCTTCTTTAAGTAGGGCATCTTTTTGTGAATCCAACAGCCAAGGTTTGTGAATGTGGGATCTTAGTTTGTGAAACTCCTATGAAAACTCATGAATTAGGAATTTTCCTTCTTTAAGTAGGGCATCTTTTTGTGAATCCAACAGCCAAGGTTTGTGAATGTGGGATCTTAGTTTGTGAACTCCTATGAAAACTCATGAAAGTGATTTGAACAATTTATGATCAATTTTATGATCAAGTTTCACAAAATAAGATATTAGATTCACAAATTAGGCACTAGGATTCACAAAATAAGATATGATTCTTGAATATGAGACTTGATTTGATGATTTTTTTTTCTTAGGTGTTGATTCTAATGCGAACTCCAACAGAGAGGATAATGTTTATGTTAATGCTCGTGTGGGTTCTGGTGAGGCTTCTGGTTCTAATGTTGGTTATGGTGAGGGTGGTGAGGGTTCTAATGTTGGTTCTGGTGAGGGTGGTGAGGGTGGTGAGGGTTCTAATGTCTTAACAACCCCTACAGTATTCACTATGTCTCCTATTTTATGTTACACACCGGGTGGCAGTGAGGAATGGATAAGTAGGGTTGAAGAGAAGTTTACACCTGTGATTTCCTATTAATAAATTACGTTGATTAATTTATGATATAAGTCTCAATTTTCATCAAAGTTGAACTTTTTTATCAACCTCGTGATTTCCTATTAATTACAACGTTTTTTTTGACGTTTTGCGGCTCTGATTGTTATGGAGATTGTAGATATTACAATACTTGATGGTAATAGTTATATAGGAACAGGTATGTCGCGATTTTGCTGCTTTGATTTCGATTTTCTGAATCTAAGACTTGGTTGATTGAATCTTAAAAATGACATTGTAATATTCTAGGTCTTTGTTAATGTGAAATAGAGACTTGATGTTGGTGTTTATGGTTGTTGTCTAATAAAGATTTGATTTTGTGATTATTATAATAGTCGCTCCGTCACGGTGAAAAGTTAGTTATATAATGCATTGCATATATGTTTGTTTCTTTGTGAATCTAGAACCTGTTTTTGTGAAACTTAGACATGATTTTGCGAAACTTATAATCATCGTTCCGTCATGTTGAGAATTTAATTATATGATGCATATATAGTTGTTTTGTTGTGAATCTAGGACATGATTTTGTGAAACTTAGACATGATTTTGTGAAACTCGTAACATTCCCTCTGTTAGCAGTAATATGTTTTTTTGTTTTTATGTTTGATTTGTTGTTAACCCGTGACATGATTCTTGAATATTTATTACCATCGTTGAGAATCCTAGCCAATATTTTTCCACATGAGTATCTAATTAAAGGTTTGTTTCTTTACACAGGAAGATACATCTCTAGAGGAAGAAGAGGAATAAGCGGAAGAAGCGGAATAGAGAGTTAAGAAGCGAAATAGAAAGTGATGTATTCCCAGGATGAAGAGGATTGAATAAAAACAATATTTAACTACTTTTCTTTTATGTTTGATTTATTTTGGTTTTCAACTCAAGTATTTGGGAATATGTTTTTGGTTAGCATTTGATGATTTTGTAGTATATGATGATTTTGTGAAATATAGACATCAACTTGTGAAATCGTTTTATTGAAAGTTTATTATTTCAGATTTTGTGAATCCTAGACGTAATTGTGTGAAACCTAAGTTTGATTTTATGAAACGTGTGTGATTTTGTGAAACAGAGACATCAGTGGGTGAAATCGCTTTAATTTAAAGGTTACTATTTCATATTTTGTGAATAAAATATGTAATTGTGTTATGATTCCTTTTACGTGTGAAATTTCTTACACATAAATTTCTAGACTCACAACATGAAAGTCAAAGATTCAGAAATGTTAGCTATAGGATTCACAAACAACTGCCATACTTTGACAAAATAAATTTCTATTTGCACAAGAGTTTCACAAATTGAGATCCTAGTTTCACAAATGACTGCCCTACTTTAACAATCAAGGATTAGCCGTAGGATTCATCACATAGATTAGCTGTAGGATTCACAAACTAAAAGGCCAAGTTTCACAAAGTCAAATCCTATTTTTAAAAACTAAGTTTATAGATTCATAATTCAAAAGTGTGAGATTCACAAACTGGGGTCCTAGATTCACAAAAGTGCAAGTTGATCTGCTTGTCTACTAAATAATTACCTACTTTTGTGAATCGTTTCTCTTATACAAAATGTTGCGGAATAATACTTATACACACTGTTGGAGACACATGTCTACTAAATTATGGAGTTACATCTAAGGATTAACACAATCTGAATTGTCTTAATCCCTTGATCCCTTGATCCCACAGTCTTGATCCCTTGATCGCACCGTCTTGATCCCTTGATCCCACCAGCACAACACAAAACTTTAGGCAAAAACCTATACCAACAAAAATAATCAACGATATACAATTAGTTAAAATTATATACCAAAGTTACATATAAAATTAAAGGAAATGACATCAATTTTAAGACGAGGATTTTTTCAAAATATATATGTTTATGGTGAACAGAAAAAAAAACAAGTTGAATTACTATTTTCATATGAGTTTCACAAACTAAGATCCTAGATTCACAATATAAAATGCCAAGATTCACAAACCTTAGCTGTAGGATTCACAAACCTTAGTTGTAGGATTCACAAAACCTTAGTTGTAGGATTCACAAACCTTAGCTGTAGGATTCACAAACTGATGCCCTACTTTAACAAAGAAAATTCCTCCTTTGCAAGTAGTCTAACAAACTTGGGTCGGAGATTCACAACACAAAAAGCCAAGGTTCACAAACCTTAGTTGTAGGATTCACAAACTGATGTCCTACTTTAACAAAGAAAATTCCTCTTTTTCAAGTAGTTTCACAAACTTGGGTCGAAGATTCACAACACAAAAAGCCAAGGTTCACAAACCTTAGCTGTACGATGAATTAGTATATTCACAGCAGTTTCACAAAGTAAGGTTCATGACTCACACCACAAAGTCCAAGATTCACAAATCTTAGGCGCAAGATTCAAAAAATAAAGGCCTACTTTCACAAAGTCAATTCTTATGTTCACAGCAGTTTCACAAACTAAGGTCTTAGACTCACACCACAGAGTCCAAGATTCACAAACTAAACCCTAAAAAAGGGAGGGTGAACCCCTATCAAGGGTGAATAGGATCATAAGGGGTAGAATACTAAAATCACAGAAAAGAATACTAAAGTGACAGAAAAACACACAAATTGAATATGCATTCCAGAATCATTATTTGCAACCGCGACATTGCAACACTTCCTCCGTCATCATCAACAACATTAGTCGATAAAAGCATTGTAAAATCATCAATGTAAATTCTCAAACATTTGCAATAAGTGACGGGAAACCATGCTAAAATGACAGTCACTCAATTAAAACTTTAATACACAAATTAATCGAAATCAATTATACAGCAATTACAGAAATAATGAAATCAAATAATAGAAATCAAAGAATAACATTACAGAAATAATGAAATCAAATAATCGAAATTAAACAAGAGGATTACGACAATTTTCATACCTTAATTTGAAGCAATTATACAGCAATTGACAACAAACGATGAGCAAAGACATTGACATTACGAAGTTGATGAATTGAGGAGAGAGAAATTCAAGGAGAAGTGTAGCACAGTTAAAGCAACGTTCTTATCATCGGAAAAAACTTCATCGGAAACATCGAACACTGTCGAAGTTCGTCGTCGCGGAGATTTGATTGAAGAGAGCGAGAAAGGAAGAGAGAGAAAGTGGAGAGAGGAACAAGTATACGTATACTTTGATTGTCAATTAAGGTGTGGGTGGAAACTTATTTGAGAGTTGAGGTGGGGTATTTGGTAATTGACGTGGCGAAATCTTGTGTGTCAATTCTAATTATTTTGGATGGTTGGGATGGGTACAGCCGCCTTACCCTAAGAAGGGTGCCTCACATGATTCAATTTCTATATATATATATATATATATATATATATATATATATATATATATATATATAGGAATTGAATCATGTGAGGCACCCTTCTTAGGGTAAGGCGGCTGTACCTATCCCCACCATCCAAAATAATTAGAATTGACACACAAGATTTAGCCACGTCAAATACCAAATTGGCAAATTCCCCACCTCAAAAAATAAGAAAAGAGACTTTTATTTCACCTAGCTTCTTTCTCTCTCCACTGCAAGTTTGCATCTTTTCTCTTAATTATCTACAACTTTCTTTCGATCATTGTTATTTCGTCCGTTCATCATTATTTTCGCACAATATTATCGTGCATCGTCTATTTCCTAATTCTACACTGTTATCATTGTGATTTCCGATCTATTTTGAAGGTATTTTCTCAGCTAATCGCATTAATTTGTGGTTTTTGATGTGTGATTATTATTTTTCTTGATTTATTTGTCCTATGCTTTTCAATTTTTGAATATCACTGTTCTTCTTTATCGTTTGTTCCTTCTATCTCGTCATATTCATGAGATTGAACTTACGTTTTCTTCAATCTACTTGCGGTTTGTGCATTTTCAGATATTATACCGTGTACTTGCATATTATCGAACGTCTTTTTTTTTTCGAAATTAGTTTTTATTTTCATAAGTAATTGTTCATATTACACTTGAAATTAGAATTTTATGTGATTTTTGCTCATTATATCATGATCTACTTTTGTTAATGATATTAGTTTATGTATTTTAAGGTTAATCTACTTATTTTTGGAGTTAATATATTCTCTCCATAAATTCTCACTGACAATTGAATTTGCACTAAAATTTTACTTGATTATCGATGTTTTACTATTTTTGAAGCTATAATTTGTATATTTTCTATTTGATTGATTTTTATAGAGATTGATTTTGTATCATTCAAACTTCTAGTACATATTTTGATTGATTTTATATTTTCCGATCATTTTCCCGCTTATCCGTTTGATTCGGTCCGCCAGTTTTACTGTGTATATCTCTTATACTTGATTTTTTCACACTCGTCACATTGTCTTAGCCGTGGTGTAATTTCTGCCTTAATTTTGTGAATCCTACGCCTAAGGTTTGTGAATCTTGGACTTTGTGGTGTGAGTCTAAGACCTTAGTTTGTGAAACTGCTGTGAACACAGGAATTGACTTTGTGAAAGTAGGCATTTATTTTGTGAATCTTGGACTTTGTGGTGTGAGTCGAGCACCTTACTTTGTGAAACTGCTGTGAATTTTGGTATTGACTTTGTGAAAGTATGCCTTTATTTTGTGAATCGTGCGCCTAAGGTTTGTGAATCTTGGACTTTGTGGTGTGAGTCGAGCATCTTACTTTGTGAAACTGCTGTGAATATAGGCATTGTCTTTATGAAAGTAAGGATGTATTTTGTGAATCTTACCCATATTGTTTGTGAATCAGTTTGTCGTGTGAGGTCACACCTTATGGTTTTGTTGAACTAATGGGTCAATGTCTGAGGGATTATTGCATAAGGAAAAAGCAGCCTAATTGATGCAGTCTACATTCACTAACGATAGTAAATTGAAATAGTTCAGGTTAGCAGAGTACTTTGAACGGCTTTTAACAATTTTCCTGCAACTTTATCGTGTCGTCTTAATCAGCTACCCACAAACATATGATGTATAGTTTCATTAACACAATCACAATCAGTAACGATCACTTAATTTTGTGCAAAACAAAGCTATTGCTACAATAACAGAAGTAAACTATACTCCTACAAAACTATCTTGGCTGTGAATGAATTTCTTTTTAGATGAACAAATAACACTCTATTTGCTTGTGAATTGGCATATATCTGACCTCTGCCTACTTATGTTATCTTGTTGAATGTGAAAATTGCCTTTTTCTCTTTCTTTTTTACCTTTTTCTAATCTAAAAAACATTGATTAAGTCCACTACTTAATTTAGGATACCCGCACCCTTCTTATGATCTCTAAAATATTTCCCGTTCTAAATTTAGGATACACGTCCCCCTCTTATCATCCCATTTCCCCTCGGTAGGGGTTAACCCTTCCTTTTTAGGGCTTAGTTTTGGTTTTCGCCCCCGTTCCATGAATAAGGAAAAGGGTTTAGGGTTTAGGGTTCCATTGATTAAGTCCACTTGGCTTGTTGTGTTGTGAATCTAGGACTCAAGTTTATAAAAATTCGTTGAAAATATGAATTTTCTTTGTTCAAGTAGAGCATCTGTTTGTAAATCCTACAGCTTAGGTTTGTGAACCTTGGCTTTTTGTGTTGTGAATCTTTGACCCAAGTTTGTGAAACTACTTGAAAAAGAGGAATTTTCTTTGTTAAAGTAGGACATCAATTTGTGAATCCTACAACTAAGGTTTGTGAACCTTGGCTTTTTGTGTTGTGAATCTTCGACCCAAGTTTGTTAAACTACTTGAAAAAGAGGAATTTTCTTTGTTAAAGTAGGGCATCAGTTTGTGAATCCTACAGCTAAGGTTTGTGAATCCTACAACTAAGGTTCGTGAATCCTCCAACTAAGGTTCGTGAATCCTATAGCTAAGGTTTGTGAATCTTGGCATTTTATATTGTGAATCTAGGATCTTAGTTTGTGAAACTCATATGAAAATAGTAATTGAACTTGTTTTTTTTGTTCACCATAAACATATATATTTTGAAAAAATCCTCGTCTTAAAATTGATGTCATTTCCTTTAATTTTATATGTAACTTTGGTATATCTTTTTAACTAATTGTATATCGTTGATTGTTTTTGTTGGTATAGGTTTTTGCCTAAAGTTTTGTGTTGTACTGGTGGGATCAAGGGATCAAGACGGTGCGATCAAGGGATCAAGACTGTGGGATCAAGGGATTAAGACAATTCAGATTGTGTTAATCCTTAGTTGTAAATCCATAATTTAGTAGACATGTGTTTCCAACAGTGTGTATAAGTATTATTCGGCAACATTTTGTATAAGAGAAACGATTCACAAAAGTAGGTAATTATTTAGTAGACAAGCAGATCAACCTGCACTTTTGTGAATCTAGGACCTCAGTTTGTGAATCTCACACTTTTGAATTATGAATCTATAAACTTAGTTTTTAAAAATAGGATTTGACTTTGTAAAACTTGGCCTTTTAGTTTGTGAATTCTACAGCTAATCTATGTGATGAATCCTACGGGTAATCCTTGATTGTTATAGTAGGGCAGTCATTTGTGAAACTAGGATCTCAATTTGTGAAACTCTTGTGCAAATAGAAATTTATTTTGTCAAAGTATAGCAATTGTTTGTGAATCCTATAGCTAACGTTTCTGAATCTTTGACTTTCATGTTGTGAATCTGGAAATTTATGTGTAAGAAATTTCACACGTAAAAGGAATCATAACACAATTACATATTTTATTCACAAAATATGAAATAGTAACCTTTAAATTAAAGCGATTTCACTCACTGATGTCTCTGTTTCACAAAATCACACACGTTTCATAAAATCAAACTTAGGTTTCACACAATCACGTCTAGGATTCACAAAATCTGAAATAATAAACTTTCAATAAAACGATTTCACAAGTTGATGTCTATATTTCACAAAATATGGTCTAGGATTCACAAAATCATCATATACTACAAAATCATCAAGTACTAACCAAAAACATATTCCCAAATACTTGAGTTGAAAACCAAAATAAATCAAACATAAAAGAAAACTAGTTAAAGCTTGTTTATATTCAATCCTCATCATCCTGGGAATACATCACTTTCTATTTCGCTTCTTAACTCTCTATTCCGCTTCTTCCACTTCTTCCTCTTCTGATGTATCTTCCTGTGTAAAGAAACAAACCTTTAATTAAATACTCATGTGGAAAAATATTGGCAAGGATTCTCAACAATGGTAATAAATATTCAAGAATCATGTCACGGGTTAACAAAAAATCAAACATAAAAAACAAAAAAACATATTACTGCTAACAGAGGGAATGTTACGAGTTTCACAAAATCATGTCTAAGTTTCACAAAATCATGTCCTAGATTCACAACAAAACAACTATATATGCATCATATAATTAAATTCTCAACATGACGGAACGATGATTATAAGTTTTGCAAAATCATGTCTAAGTTTCACAAAAACAGGTTCTAGATTCACAAAGAAACAAACATATATGCAATGCATTATATAACTAACTTTTCACCGTGACGGAGCGACTATTATAATAATCACAAAATCAAGTCTTTATTACACAACAACCATAAACACCAACATCAAGTCTCTATTTCACATTAACAAAGACCTAGAATATTACAATTTCATTTTTAAGATTCAATCAACCAAGTCTTAGATTCACAAAATCGAAATCAAAGCAGCAAAATCGCGACATACCTGTTTCAATAGAACTATTACCATCAAGTATTTTAATATCTACAATCTCCATAACAATCAGAGCCGCAAAACGTCAAAAAAAAACGTTGTAATTAATAGGAAATCACGAGGTTGATAAAAAAGTTCAGTTTTGATGAAATTTGAGACTTATATCATAAATTAATCAACGGAATTTTTGAATATGCTCAATTATGATAAAATTATGAAATTACCTGCAAACTAATTGAAATTTTCTTCTGAATTTGCTAAACTCGGGTTGTTATTTGTTGTTTTGATGAATATCGGCGCCCAATTTTGTAGAATCGCAGCAATTGATTTCAAGAAATTGATTGAAATCGCAGCAATCTATGTCACTACAATTTTTACGAAGAAGCAGAGAGAGAAAGGAAAGCAGAGAGAGAAAAAAATTCTGAATTTGGATTTTGGCGTTTATGTTTGATATAGAAAGTGTTTGGGCCAATTAAGAATGACTTCTAATTGTCAGCCCATTTAACAATACCATTTGAGTCTTCTAAATCAGTCCAATGAAAAGTTTGGTGAGGCAGGCTGCCTCGCCATAATTAGCGGCCTCACCGGATTCAGCCTCTATATATATATATATATATATATAGAGTCAAGATCCGGTGGAAACGACCACTCGGTGGAAAAAGTGGAAACGTACACTCGTGACTTATTCCACTCCCATGTCAGTTGCAAATTCACACAATAAAATCAAATATTTAATTCACCCAAACCATCATCAACAAACTTAAGAAATTAAAACAACACTCCTCCTCCATTTATAACCACAGTAACATACTACCCAAATCCAAATCTCACTTAATCACTCATCTCTATCTATCAGACTACCTCTAGACTCCGGCAACCACCGCAATCACAGCCAAAACCGTTGTCTACATCATCGTCGACACCATAAATCGCCGACAATATGCCACTACACCATTAATCGCCGACATCAAACACCTCTGTCACCTCTATTGTGCATCCCAAAACGCCGACAGTGACTGATTGTGAATGAGAGAATCGTCAGCGTTTCAGCGGAGCCGTGTCACACCTTCTTCTCTTACCTTTTCCCCTTTCATTCTCCAATTTGTCGGCGCTGAAATCGAAGGTTCTCGGACTACAAGATTGCTTGCGAATCATGGATTTTTGCTGGCAATACAAAGTGGCTATTGATAATGGTGGGGAAGAAGATGTGCGTGGTGTTTAATGTGTCGTGGTGTTTAACCAACCGAAATTTAGCGTATCTGGTTTGACGTATCTCAACGTAAGTTTGATGTACCTAATAACTAGTTTTGTGTATCTATTCTAATGTCCATTAAAATAATGGCTAGTTACACAAAATTAGTCATTAGGTACAACAAAATTGATCTCAGGTACATCAATATTTAAAACATGTATACTAATTTCCTAGCTCCAATAATGATATATATGGTGATAAGAACGGAGAAAGTGTTGCAGAATAAGGCGACGACGGTAGTCTCTCCACAAGCGTCTTGTTAACGGCGGCGGTCTGTGCCGGAACTCGGATGGTTTTGGGTACTGTATTAATAGTAGGGTTATTACTTATTGATGCCATGTATTTATAATGTGGTATTTTGTGGGTAATTTTGTGTGTTTGTAATTTAGTGGGTAGTAGAATAAGATAAGATTTGTGATTTAATGTCAGGAGTGATAAATGTGTGAATGAAGATGAAAATAGTTGTGTATCATTCATGCGTTGGTTATTTTTGTATATATAGGTCGTTTCCACTTTTTCCACTGAGTGGTCGTTTCCACCGGATCCTAAATCTATATATATATATATATATATATATATATATATATATATATATATAATAGAAATTGCATCCGGTGAGTCCACATATCTTAGGTGAGTACGTCCCGCGATTCTCCACCATTAGATCTTACACAAATGAATGGCTGAGATTAATCCTTGATTGACATATAAAAACCCAAATCTTCAATGTGCAGCCTCATAACTCAATATCCTTTTCTCTCTCCTTTTTTTTCTCTCTCTATAATTACACTCTTCCCTTATTAAATCCCTAATTTTCCCCTACCAATTTCTTCTATTCTCTACAATTAGCAGATGAAAATTATGCGCGCATGATTATAGCAATCCTGGATTCAATCAATTCAACAACTTAATCACTCACAGTTCATATCATTCAATTGATCACATATTTTTTAGTCGATTTTTCAGGTAATT
Organism: Heliosperma pusillum; assembly: GCA_022085475.1. Taxonomy (NCBI): domain Eukaryota; kingdom Viridiplantae; phylum Streptophyta; class Magnoliopsida; order Caryophyllales; family Caryophyllaceae; genus Heliosperma; species Heliosperma pusillum. The sequence goes on along the minus strand of JAIUZE010001246.1, from coordinate 174,796 downwards.
TTCAATTGATTTCGTTTAATTTCTTAATAACTATTTTCTTTAATTTGTCACTGCTTCAATTTGCTTATCAATCGTTCATCATTCGACTGTTCATCGGCGTTCTTATAGAAACCCTAGATTATTCAACGCATATTAAAATTTTCAACGCGATTATGTGCGATTTAGTTATTTATCGTTCTTTGAAAAAATTTCGCGAAATATCTCGAATTAGGTATCCTGCAATTACAATTTGCAATTATTATTCACTTTTTATGTTGATTTTCTATTATTCGATTTTTTTTCATGTAATTTATACTATCCTGAAGAAATTATGATAATTTGAAAGAATCAAATGTTTTTTTGGCTAATTTTATCATAAATTTAACTTTTACTATGTATATTAGTCCTATCTTATGATTGTGGGACTCATTGTTGCTTCTTACTCAACATAAGCATATTTTCACGGAAGCTTCACCTTCAATGTGCAGCAGATGCTATGGAGTTGGATTTTTTATTGCAGCGGAATATTTTCTAAATATCGTGTATTACAGTAGCAGTGTTACAGTAATGGTGTTACTGTAACATCAATTGGAATGCAATTGATACATAAAATTTAGTATTCATGATGAAATTTTAATGAACTTTATGTCATTTAAGAAGGAAATTGTGTATTTCTTTTAACTTTGTTACGGTAATGGTTATAATCGAGTTACAGTAACAGTTTAATGTGTTACAGTAATGGGAAAGTTGCTAGCCTTGTGTTACAATAATCCATTGAAAATATGATGGGTTAGTTTACATTGATTTCTTGTACAGTTGTGAATGTCTTGAGGGCGTAATATAGTATTGCTTCTATTTTCTAAGCAATAAGAAACCATAAATAGATGACATCATAAACTATTATAATATTTTGGTTACAAATTTTTCAAAGAATCCTCGTCATTTTCCAAGATTAAGAAGAGGTCAAAACCTCTATTGTTATTCATTTCATTTAAAAGTTCGAATAGTTCATTTAAAGGCTATTAGCTCAAATGGGAGAGCGATGTGCAAACCTTGCACATAGGTATGAGTTCAAATCTCATATAGCCTATTTATTTTAAGATCGTTTTGTAAACCTTTTAAGCGACCACAAAACCTAATATGACGTATTGTGTGGTCCACACCACTTTGTTAGTTTAGTTTATTAGAAATTGTTGTGCATTCCTTTTTTTTAGTTGATGATGAATTGTAACGATGGTACTGTAACATCATTACTTATTAAATTAACAATGTTACTGTAACAGGGTTACTGTAACATCATTGATTCATCAAATTAACATGAAAACAATATTAAAAGTTCCAATTATATTTCGTTTCATCAACAAAAGGCAGTGAATACAGATCCATCCAGGTTCTTCTTATATGCAAAAACGTAACATCTTCGTTTCATTATTTAATTAATCAAAGGCGGATTAATATTACTGCAACAGTGTTACTATAACAACATTGAGTCATTAAAGTAACATGGCAACAATGTTGCCATATTATTTTAGTTTGTTTCTAATATAAGATGGTGTATAAAGCAGTTCTAAAATGTAAAGGTAAGATTATTTCGTTTTTTTCATTTTAAAGTAACGGTAATACTGTGACATCATTTACTCAATAAGTAACAATGATACAGTAATTATGTTACTGTAACAACACTGATTTTTCAAAGTAACACGAAAACAATGTTAAAAATGCCAACTTTAATTATACAACAATAAAAAAAAACAAGTGAATGTATACAAGTCCAGTTGATCTTTATATGTGAAAAATGATTTGCAATACCACATACTAGTATTGTGAATAGTTTACAATAATTATACAACATAATCACACACCAAATAAATTTGACAACAATGTTAACAGTCTCAACTAGCATTCCAACATCAATAACGCTGCCTTCCTCGGTTCCTCACGCCTATCTTCATGTTTGGTTAGTCGTGTCTCACTCTTTTTTGTATATACTATCTCCTTGCGCGCCTTTTTTTGTTGGTTGATTTTCCAAACCTTCTTCTTCAAATTTTCTGACATTTAAAACAAAATGTTAGGCCATTACGAACAAAAACATATGTGAAAGGCAGTGGTTCAACATTAGTGATAATTTACAGTAACAATTATACAGTAGCCTTATCCTTTGTGAGTTTATGAAAATGTTAAAATATCAAACTGAATTGGAATAAACAACACAATATCAATATCAAATATACAATGTTGTAACAGTATATAAAGTCCAGTTCTGCCACGCAGTAATAATGTTACTGTAACGCAATACAATAACTGGCGTCGAGTATTTTACGAAAGGTAATTTAATCCTTAGATTTACTCAGTTTCTACAAATCAGTAATCATAAATTTTTGGTGAATAGTGAAACATGAATAAACAAAATAAAAATGAGCAGTAATAATGTTACAGTAACAGTATTACCGTAATACATATTATTACAGTAACATGTGTCAAATACCTTACGAAAGTGAATCTGATCCCCAAATTTACCCCAATTTTCTTGAAATCAAATCCAGTTATACATTTCACAATGTCATAACCCTAGCGTTGTTACGAGCACATATAATCGACGTAAAATTGCACATTTTTTCAGAAATTGATTGCGATTTCACAAAGCAAAAAATAAGACGAACATTATTGCTATATTTCACTACGTCTTAATCCTAACTCTTTCACACAAACAGTTGGATCACATAAAAAAGACATTAATAACATGAAAAATCAATAAAAACAATAACAATATGAACACATACAAATTAGACATAATCTTTTGGCAAAAATTCAATTATTCAGTTTGAGCAAAATATGAACCCTAATTTATTTTTAGAACGAAAACCTAAATTAATCAAAAATCACTAACAATTTCCTCATATCAATCAAGATAAAACAAGAACAACAGCAACAATAACATGCAATAACATCAATGATCAATCAGAACAATTTTTTATTTTTAAAAAAAGCGAAAAGCGAAATCGATTCATACCTCTTTATTATTTGAGAATCAGATGTAATAGAATCTTGACTGCATTTTTTTTTGAAGATATTCGCTTGAATTTAGTGAAAATTTTGGTTGATTTTGAAATAATCAACCAAAATAATTGATGCGCGTTGTTTTCTTTTCCGGTTGAAGAACTAATTTGTTAACTGACTAGAGAGAAAGAGAGAGAGGGTATGTAGAGAGAGAAAAAAATATGATTATAATGAAACATAACAATCAGTTTGTAGCTTATATAAGGTGTGCTAAATATTTGGGGCGACGTGGCTAAACAAGGTCCCTTGGATCTTTAGATCCAATGGTCAGTATTCACGGGACCATACTCATCTAAGAAGCTGGACTCACCGGATGCTCACTCTATATATATATATATATATATATATATATATATATATATATATATATAATTAGCCTGAATTTGAGTGACACTAAACAAAACGATAGTGGTAATACATATCATCGGGTATAATTAAAGAATATATAAATAATTAAATATTGGAGTAGTATAATATTGGGGATCACAATATGGAAATATCGTAATAATTTCCAAATAAATTAGCTTTTTAGATATTATAATAATAGTTATACTTTCCTAATTCGATTACGTTTATTGTCTTTCGTAATTGCTATATATATAACCAACTGACAACCCTTATATCATCAATCAATAACAATATTCAAGTTACTAACAATTCATTCAATTATTATTATTCTCTCCCAAAAAAATTAGGGTTAGGGTTTATCTGCAATCTCATCTAGTAATCAAAAAGCAATAATGGCGAATTGTAAGGATTCATTAGCAAACAACGTAAGAGGAACAAATCCTCAGAACTTAATTGGCAAGATGATACAATGGAAGGTGAAACAAAACACTTATTGGAAACAACAATGTTTCGGTCTAAACGCGGAAACCCTAGTCGATAAAGCTGTTGAACTTGATCACGTAGGTGGTACTTAGTACTTACGGTGGTAATAGTAAACCTACACCGTTCTTATGTCTCGTCTTAAAGATGCTCGAGATTCAGCTCGAAAAAGATATCGTCTTTGAGTTCATCAGGAATGAAGAGTATAAGTACGCGAGGATTCTTGGCGCGTTTTACTTACGTCTGACTGGACGTGACACAGATGTTTATTTGTACTTGGAACCGCTGTATAATGATTATCGGAAACTGCGAATAAAGAACCGAGATGGAGGGTTTTCGATGATTCATATTGATGAGTTTGTTGATGATTTGATTAATGAAGATTATGTGTGTGATATTGCAATGCCTCGAATTAAGAAAAGATTGAATCTTGAAAATATTGGTGCTCTGGAGTGTAGAAGCAGTGCCCTAGAGGATGAGGCTGATGTTGAGGAGGAACACGACGAGATGGACGTAGATTTTGCCGATAATGGAGCTCTAGATGTATGGAGATGATGATGGCGGTGCCATTGAGCCTAAAGTCGGGTTAAAACCATTGAGAGTACGTATAGGTATGCTATAATGTTCTAAAATTACGTAGTTCTAATTTCTAGATTTGGATGTTACGGAGTATTTTGTATGCTTTAATATTGTAAAAAAAAAATCTCTATACATAATTTAGATTTATTGAATGTTGGGTTTGTAGCACGTTCTTACGCTTTTAAAAATATTTATATGCTTTATACAAGAATTTATGCATCGTAGCACTTAAATTATCGAATAATTTAAGTACTACTCCGTGCCAGAGATGTTTTAGTTGATAATAAGTATAGATAATAAAAATTAGAGAAGAAGGAACTTATATCTTATTGCATTTAAACTTACAAACTATGATCACCTTTTATAGGTGTCTACAAAACAACTAATGGTAATGCTTGATTTTATCAAAACCACTAGTTATTAGTAAATGATTATAATCCACAAATTATAATGGAAATAATTTATTCTAATAGCCTCCCTTAAACTGATGTCCTGATATCAGTTTAAACTATATTAATTTCAACGAACGAACACCCAATAACTCTCGAAATTTCACAAACGTATCTCTGTTTAGTGCTTTTGTAAATATGTCGGCAACTTGATCTTCACTCTTGCAATGCACCATATCAATTGTTCCATTATTGCATAGATCTCTCAAGAAATAGTACTTGACATCGATATGTTTACTTCTCCCATGTAGCACTGCATTCTTTGACAATTTAATTGTTGAAGTGTTGTCACAATAAACTTTTGTAGGCTGACTTTGTCTAACCCATAGTTCATTTAACATTCTTCTCATCCATATAGCTTGGCAAGCACAAGCCGTAGCTGCTACAAATTCGGCTTCTGTACTAGACAATGTGACCATGGGTTGCTTTTTAGACGACCATGATATAGCGCCTGTTCCAAACATAAAGACATAACCAGAAGTACTTTTCCGATCATCTTGATCTCCTGCGTAATCACTATCAGTATAGCCAATCATATTTGACTTTTCACCTTTCCTATAGAATAATCCGAAGTCTCGAGTTCCTTGTAAATAACGAAGGATTCTCTTCGCAGCTAACAAGTGTAATTCTGTTGCCTTTTCCATGTATCTACTGATTAGGCTTACAGAATATTGTATATCCGGTCTTGTTGCAGTAAGATACATCAAACTGCCTACAATTTGTTTATAAAGTGTACTATCAACTTTCTTCCCCTTAATGTCTTTATGCAACTTCATTCCACAATCAACTGGAGTACTTACTGGATTACAATCCTTCATTTGAAATCTCTCCAATATATCTCCCGCATATTTCTTCTGAGAAATAAATATCCCAACATTGGATTGGATAACTTCAATACCCAAAAAATAATTCATTAATCCAAGATCAGACATTTCAAATTCCTTCATCATGGACTTTTTAAATTCAACAAATAATTTCTCATCGCAACTGCCTGTAAATATGAGATCATCAACGTATAAGCAAACTATGAGCATTTTACCGTCATCCCCAATCTTGAGAAACATAGTATGCTCATAAGGACATTTCACAAACCCAGATCTAAGAAAATACGTTTCAATGCGACTATACCAAGCTCTTGGAGCTTGTTTTAGTCCATAAAGAGCCTTCTTCAATCGGTAAACTTTTTCTTCTTTTCCGATCTGAACATAACCTTCTGGTTGATCAATATATACTTTTTCTTCTAGATACCCATTCAAGAATGCTGATTTGACATCTAACTGAAAAACAGGCCATGAATTTTGTGCTGCTAATGCAACGACCATTCTGATTGTATCATGTCTCGCTACAGGAGCAAACACTTCGGTATAATCAACTCCAAATTGTTGCTTATATCCTTTGGCTACTAACCGTGCCTTGTACTTATCTACTTTACCATCTTTATCCAACTTTGTTTTGAAAACCCATTTTACCCCTATTGTCGTGTGTCCTTCAGGAAGATCGCATAACTCCCACGTATTATTCTTTTCAATAGCTCTTATCTCATCATCCATAGCTTTACGCCACTTAGATTCTTGTATTGCAGCATCAAATGTTCTTGGATCACAATCTGCAAATAAAGCAAAATGAGAAATAGAACTCTCATCTTGGTTAATTCCTGTTACTTCGTAATCATCCATCCATGCCGGTCTTCTACGATTACGATTCGGGCGTGTTTCATGTTCTGCATGATTGGTTGATGTCTCTTCATCATTATTTCTTGAAGTTTCAGTATTATTGGTTGCTTCTTCATTATGTAATGACGATTCTCTTACTTCCTCATCTGCGTCATCATTTAAAGTTAACGAAATTGATAGCTTATTATTCCAACTCCATGTACTTTCCTCATCAAATACAACATCTCGGCTAACCTTTATCTTTTGTGTGACCGGATTATATAGTTTATATGCTTTGGAAGTTTCACTGACTCCTAAAAAGACACATTTTTCACCCTTGTCATCAAGTTTCTTTCTTTGCACATCAGCTATATGTGCATAAGCAATGCACCCAAATACTCGAAAATGTTCAATACTTGGTTTTCTTCCACTCCAAGCCTGTTCTGGAGTCATATTCTGAACTGCAAATGTTGGACATCTATTCAATATATGAACACTCCAATTTACTGCTTCTGGCCAAAATGTCTTTGGCAATCGCCCATTTGCTAATAAACTTCTCACCATATTAAAAATAGTTCTGTTTTTCCTCTCTGATACACCATTTTGTTGTGGTGTATAGGCCGCTGTAAGCTCTTTTCGAATACCATGCTCTTTGCAAAAAACTTCAAACTCGTTAGAGCAATACTCACCTCCACGATCAGTTCGGAGGGTCTTAATTGTCTTTCCAGATTCATTTTCAACTAAAGCTTTGAAAACTCTAAAACATAGAGAAGGCTTCTGATTTTTCTTGTAGAAAATAAACCCATGTTTTTCTTGAATAATCATCAGTGAAAGTAATCACATATCTCTTACCTCCATTCGAAAAGGGATTTATAGGACCGCAAATATCCGAGTGTACTAATTCTAAAACAACTTTTGCCCTCCAAGATTTACCTTTTGGAAATTGTGTACGGTGATGTTTTCCTACCATACATTCTTCACAGACTTGAGAAGAAGTCGTGATATGAGGAAGTCCCATTACCATCCCTTTTGTTTGAAGTGTCTTCAATCCACCAAAGCTTAAATGTCCATAACGAAAGTGCCAAATCCAAGTCGGATCTTTCAATTTTGCCAACAAGGAAGAATGAATGCTTTCAATCTTCAAAGGAAACAACCTATTCGTACTCATTGGTATAATAGCAACAATAACTCTTCTTGAGGGAGAGTATATTTCACATGTACCATTTTGGATGGTTATTTTATATCCTTTCTCCTGTAGCTGTCCCACACTCAAAAGATTACTTTTGAGATCTGGAACATACATCACATTTGAGATTATTTCAATACAACCATTCTTGGTTTTTATTTGAATGTCACCTTTACCCATAACTTTCACGGTAGAACAATCACCAAAGCTCACGGTAGAACGAAAATCTTCATTTATATATAAGAAAGAAGACTTACAGCCGCACATGTGGTTACTACAACCTGTATCCACAAACCAAATGTCACTATCGGGCTTTATGTCATTTTGAGTTGCCATCAATAATGTTTCCACTTCATTGTTCTCAACAAAGTTTGAACTTTCTCCTTTTTCTTTGTTATGTGGTAGTTTCGTGCAACATTCAGAAGCATAATGCCCAAATCTATGACATCTATAACATTCAATAGTTGATTTATCTGAACTTTGACCTCGACCTCTGCCCTGAGATTGGTCATAATTTGTTTTATAACTCCTATTATCATCTTTGTATCCACGAACTGCTCTACCTCGACCTCTACCTCTTCCTCTACCCCTTCCTCTAAAGTTGTTGAATTGGGTATTGGTAGAAGCCTTTAATGCTTGATCTTCTTTTGGAGAATTTTTATTTATCTTTTGTTCATGAACTAGCAATGAGCTTTGCAACTCGTCGATTGAGAGTGTATCAATGTCCTTTGATTCTTCAATAGAGCACACAACAAAATTAAAATCTTTTGTTAATGTGCGCAAAATCTTTTCTACAATAGTTGTATCAGTCATCTTTTCCCCATGGAATCGCATCTTGTTGCAGATTTCCATTGTACGACCGAAATAGCTTGTGACACTTTCTTTGTCTTTCATTTCTAATGTATCAAAATTACTTTTCAAGGCTTGAAGTTGTGCACGCTTCACTCTCGTAGTGCCTTGGTATTTCTTTTTCATTGAATCCCAAATGTTCTTAGACGTATCTTTACAAAGAATAGTCTCAAGGATTGAGCGATCAATAGCCTGAAATAGGAAGTTTTTTGCTTTCAAATCCATTAGCTTTCTTGCTTCAAGTTCTTTTTGTTGTACATCGGTAAGAGTCAAGCCTGCTGGTGGCTCTGAAATTCCCGACTCAATAACAACCCAAAATTCTTTTGATCGCAAAAAATTTTCCATTAACATGCTCCAATGATCATAGTGACCATCAAAGCGTGGAATCGCTGCTTGGACAAAACCAGAATTTGTATCAGAGGCCATTGAATTATATTGGACAAAGAATAATATTATACAACCTTAAGCCTTTTTTTTTTTTTTTTTTTTAATCTTTTTCAGTACCAGCCCTGCCGGGCTCTGATACCACTGATAATAAGTATAGATAATAAAAATTAGAGAAGAAGGAACTTATATCTTATTGCATTTAAACTTACAAACTATGATCACCTTTTATAGGTGTCTACAAAACAACTAATGGTAATGCTTGATTTTATCAAAACCACTAGTTATTAGTAAATGATTATAATCCACAAATTATAATGGAAATAATTTATTCTAATATTAGTATGTTAAACTTCACATTGTAGCTAACATATACTCTGTAGTCTGTAGTAGATGTCAGAGTAAAAAAATGTAAGCAGTTGAAAATAAAAATAAAAAATGGAAGAGGGATTGATTAAAAGTGCAGAAAATCAAAATACGCAAGAATCAAGAGTGCAAATATTATTAAGACGTATATTTCTGTCTGGAATATTGTGTATTCATAGATCATCATTATCGCAAATAATTACAGGACATTGAAATTACACTAGCATCACATAAGTACTCTTATCAAATAATTTAGGTGAAGAAGCGGGTTAGGTACTACAGCTTGTACTCCGATCCCTCCGTCGTGATTAATTCGTGAATTGTCGTTCGTATAACCTATTGTAATTTAACTAAACTGAACTGAAATTAGCCTAAGTTCCATACTTTAATGCAAAAAAACCGTGCTTAATTAGTCTGGTTTACACGTTTACGTTGACCTGCGTTGATTATATATCCAACTGGCGGGTCGGGCTGGGTTGGCCTACATGTTTGACCAGCCCTAACCCTCCCTTATCCACCACTAACTTTGACTGATATTATATAGTCCCTCCTAGTCACTCATTTCCTCCCTTTTCCTTTTACACAAAAATTAAGGAAATGATTTTGGACCACACAAAACACATTACCCCACATACAAATGAAAGAAAAGACGGAAGAAAACCCGACTTACCAAATAAGGAAAGAGAGAAGAAATGACCGACTAGGAGGGAGTAGTATATACTACGTGCCATTTTAGTGTGTCCAAATCTTGTAGAGTTGACTCTAGCCAACTTAATGTATCCTCCTAAGAAGTCGTAACTTGTCAATTGTGTGGTGTATATCCCGGCCCTTTCTTATGTCATATTCAAAAATTGCACGACAAAATTCAACACGGAAATTAAAAGGGTCTATAAATTTGTGTTTAACTTGCTTTGTTTATGCAATAACGTCTTCTGTAGTGCCTATCTTCCTAAATTCAATTTAATTTCCCGGTTCAGGTATTTTTCCATCTTCATTATATTAAAATAAGAACATTTAAATCCACCACATTGATCCACCTCACCATGTTAGTTTTCTTTTTCTTTTTTCTTTTTTTTGTCTTTTTTTTCTTTATTTTTTTTTTCGCATTTTATTTATCAGTTTGCTTTTTACACTAAAAGAATACAATAATTTGAACAAGCAACTTTTTAATAATCCTAAATTATGAATTAAAATTTTTATTAATAATAAATTACATTGATATGTCAAAAATCCTGAAAATTAATAATTTAAAATTACAATCAACAAAAAATTACTCAATTATATAATTTCACCTTACACCGTTTTACTAAAGCAAAAAAATAAAATTTAATAAATAAGTTCATAAGGACCCACCGCTTTAGTTAGATTATTTAAAATCAGCCAGTTAATAAATATTAGAGAATTTAGGTGATATTATTCTTTCAGGGAACACATGGGATGATTTGATATGTATCTGACCCGTGTTAAGTTTAAGACGGATAATGTCCAGCTTAAATAGAATTTGTGATGGATTATTTGAAGTGTTTCGGTTTTGTTTATTCCTCAGTTCGGCCTATTTAAAAAAATAGATTGTACCCGTATAATTTCAAATTCATCCAACTAAGATGAGCCAAAATCATGTCGCTAAATTAAAGTTTGCTAAGTTAAAATGTGTAAATGTGAATGAATAATCGTGTTATTTTCATTTTGCCGATGTTACACGTAACAATATTGCTTATTTTCTTCATTTTCCAGATAATTTTATAATACGAATATATCGAACATACGTACCTTAAATTGAAAAAAAAAAATTAAACTATGCACAAGATGTCAATTTATATCAATTTATTATTCATACTATGTTTTTTTATTTTATACTCCGTAGTTGATAAGAGTCTACAATCAATACGGTTGGTTTGTGAAATAAGTCAATAATTATTGTCTAATACTCAAGTTCTCTACTCCCGGATATTAAAAACTTTTCTCTGTCGTATTTCATACTGTGTTTTGCAAAGTAATGATGTTACACAAAATATACTATAATTTGTAAGTTTATTAGATTTTTTCTACTATTTCTAAATGTATACGAAGTATTGTTTGATGTTTAAATTTTAATTAACAGTTATTAAAATTTTATATCAATATTAATGCATTAAATCGAATATTTTCTCTACAAGTTTAATACCAAACCCGTGCAATTTTTCACGGGGATAAAACTTGTACAAATTAAAAGCAAGGCCAATAAAATAACTTTAATGTTATACTTTTTTTATTGATTGATTTTTTTCTTTTCAATATCAGATTATTGCATTTCTCGATCGTTATAGTATGCCTTCAGTATTATGTAGAGGTGACAGTCGGGTTGGTCGAGTCGGGTCCTATCAAGTCAGTATACTCTTTTGGGCCGAGTCGAGTTTTGGTCGGATCTTGTTACTTTATCTCATAAGTTCAATTTTCAACCATCGTTTGGTTTAGTTACGGATCATGTGCTTCATTATTAAGTTAAACGTATTAATCCAAATATTAAATCAATTTCATTTTGATCAATGTTAAGCTAAATAACTGTCTGGTTATCAAATTCATTGGGTCAATATCGAGTCGGATCAGTCGAGTTCAGTTTCGATTCACTGACTCACTGCTCATCGGGTCGGGTCGGGTCGGGTTGGGTCGGTGGTTTGCAAATTCTCGGGTTCAGACGGGTCACTTAAGTCGGATCAGACTTGTCGGCTCTAGTTTTAGGTATATAACCCGTCATCTATTCCGAAATTCTCACGTAATTATATATTGTGTTTTTGTAAAGACTTTGATGATAACTTGATGATATCCAATAAATTCTTTATATACAAAATATATAAAGAATGGCAGGAAACGGAGGAGAGTGGCCAGTGATTGGGATCGATCTTGGGACGACAAATTCATGTGTTGCAGTATGGCAACATAACTGTGTTGAGATCATCACCAATGACCAGGGTAACCGTACTACGCCATCTTGTGTCGCCTTCACCGACTCAAAGCGTCTCATTGGTGACGCTGCAATGAATCAAGCTACCAGAAACCCTTTGAATACCATATTTGGTTTGTTTGTTTTCTTTCCTCTGTAATTTTAAGTGTACTCATATGCAATGACTGCGACGGTGGTGTATTTTAACTAGGCAACTACAAAATTTTGTAGTTAAAAGTAACGGCTAAAATCGTTTACATTTTATTAGACAATTGTTTTGGACTTATGGAAAAACTTTCTATCGAAAATAGTCACTTTTTATCGTCAATAGATCACATTTTTTCCATCTGAAACCATGTTCTTTTGAACTTAATTTCAGTTCTGATACCTTTAGTTTAGGTCAGGTCAGGTTCATTAAGTTCAGTTTGTCAATATTATTACTGTCATTATTTCAATTAAGGTCAAGTCCATTAAGTTTAGTTCAGTTTAGACAATTTCAGTTTAAAAGAACATGGCCTTAAATTTCATACGCAAAAGACTCGTCTCAAGGGGGACTTGTTGTTTTACTCGAATATAATTTTTTGCAGATTCAAAAAGGCTTATAGGTAGACGATTTAGTGATCACAATATACAAGAAGACATCAAGTTGTGGCCATTCAAGGTTGTAAATGGGGCTGATTCGAGCAAAGATGAAAAACCAATGATTATCGTCAACTATATGGGTAAAGAGAAGAAACTCACACCGGAAGAGATTTCCGCTATGATCCTAGAAAAGATGAAAAGTATCGCCGAGGCATTTCTTGGTAGCACAGTGAAGAATGCCATTGTCACTGTACCGGCATACTTCAATGATTCACAAAGGCGATCAACCAAAGATGCTGGAACCATTGCAGGGCTCAATGTGGTTCGGATCATTAATGAACCTACAGCTGCGGCCATGGCTTATAGCCTTGATAGAACGGATACTAAGCATAATGACGTGAGGAAGAATGTTTTGGTTTTTGACCTCGGTGGGGGAACCTTTGATGTATCGGTGGTTGTCATCGAAAAGGGTGAAGTCAAAGTTAAAGCGATAAGTGGAGACACCCACCTTGGGGGAGGGGACTTTGACAACAAAATAGTGGCATATCTTTTAGCGCAGTTTAAAATAAAGCATAAGAAAGACATTAGCGAACACCCTAGGGTTCGGGGAAGATTAAGGACCGCTTCCGAAAGAGCTAAAAGGAATCTTTCATCAGTCACTCAAACAGATATCGAGTTAGATAGCCTTTACGAAGGCATTGATTTTACTGCAACATTAACTCGTGCTCGTTTTGAGAATTTAAATATGAAGTTTTTCCAAAATTGTATAGATACTGTGGGTAAGTGCTTGAAGGATGCAAAGATGGAAAAGAGTGATGTCGATGATATTGTCCTCGTTGGAGGATCTACGCGAATTCCTAAAGTCCAGCAATTGTTGCAAGAGTATTTCGATGGCAAGGAGCTTTGCAAAAGCATCAACCCGGACGAGGCTGTCGCATATGGGGCCGCCATCCATGCGGCTGTCTTAAATGGTGTAGGTACTAGTCACAAAGATACTGTTCTAGTCGATGTCACTCCTTTGTCACTTGGTCTCAAGGATAGTAATTCTGAATCAGTTATTATTATTCCGCGGAATACAACCATCCCTGTGAAGATAAATAAATCCTGGGTAACCGCAGTCGACAATCAGACCAAAGCGTCTTTCAAGGTGTATGAGGGTGAGAGACTCATGGCCAAAGACAACAATTTTTTGGACAAGTTTCTAATTTCCGGTTTCCCTGGAGCACCGAAAGGCCATACTGAATTTGACGTCTGCTTTGAAATTGATATGGACGGCATTCTTAATGTGTCCGCGGTGGAATTAGGCACTGGGTTGCGGAATCAAGTCACTGTTAAGAATCAAAGTGGGCGACTTTCGGAGGAGGACGTTAGGAGGATGATAGATGATGCTGAAATATACAAAGCTCAAGACGAGGAACAGAGGAAATTGATGCATGCTACGAATGCTGCAGAGAGTTCTACTAACGGTATTTGGGACAGATTGACAGGGAAGTTGAACAGCCTAAACTTTTACTATTAGATAATCCTTCCTTAAGGAAACTTCAAATTTCTTAAATACGGGAGTATAACCTTTGCAACAGTTTTTTGTGACGGAATTCAGTCGCAACTTTTTTTTTTTTAATTGGCTGACACTATTGATTTCCGCGTCAATTCTAGTCGCATACTCAATGTAAGAAGCGAAGTAACCTTTGTACACCTAAGAAATCTTTGTTGATGTGCATGGGACCCGTTTGCAACGTAAATTCCGTCGCAATTTCCTCTTGTCCGTCACATGTGTTTTTTTCCCTGTGCATGCCAAAATTCACCCGCGAAAAAAAATTTGGTTGCTACGGAAAAACCTGTCTCAAAAGGCAAGTGTCCGTCACAAAAAGTAATAATCCGCCGAAGATGGTGCTCTTGCGACAGAATTTTTTACCTCCCCATACACATTTACATTGTTGCGAATTTTGTTAATGAAAAAACTATCTTTTGATAGTACTCTCCAATCTGATTGTTAGAACCGGTTTTAGTTGCAAAATCAACACTTCAGGCCTGATAACACGTCCATGAAGACAAGTCTCAATTCTTTGCATCCAACTGGCATTACCAGCTCTAGTTAGAGGTGGCAATCAGGCAAGTTGGGTCGGTCGGGTTCGGGTCATATCGGGTCCGCATGTTCTTTCCAGTTGAGTCCGGTTCGGGTCGAATTGTTACTCGGCCTATCATTGCAGGTCAAATAATATATCGGGTTGGGTAAGGTTTGGGTCAGGCCGTTAACGGCTTCAGTTACTTTATCGTAATACTTCAATATTTTACCACTAAACTTAGTTTTTAATCATTATTTGGTTTATTTAATTCATTATTAAGTTAAACTTTTCAATTTAAACATTAAATCACTTTCATTTTGATCAATATTAAGCTTAATAATTTCGCAAATTCTTATTTCAGACGGATAATTTCCGTTTGAAAAACAAGACGAGGTCATGTTGCCACTTTTTGGTAAAATGTAAACTTGTTAAAATAGCGATCACATCTAGTTGTAAAATGGTTTCTAAATCCAGTCTTATAGCTTCATACCAAAATGTCCGTCTGACACAAGACCAACCGTAATAAATGTAGGGTCAACAATATAATTGGGTCAGGTCAATGTCATGTCGGGTCTGGGTCTGGGTCTGGGTCGGATTCGGGTCACTAATCATCGAGTCGTGCCGGATTACGAGACATCATCAGGTCAGTTTCGGGTAGCAATATTCTCGGGTTCAGTCGAGTCAGACTTGACAGCTCTAGCTATAGCAATCCTTTTCTTCAATTTAGACCATCTCTCTTCTGTCTAATATGTGAAGACATTACATGCCTGCATAGTGCATACCATGTTACATCTTCAACCCAGAAGCTATAGAAAAGGAAGAAAAAGCATTTAGCAAAACCATAATTAAAATCCCGTAGTACTTAGCAGTACTCAATTTCCTTTTTGTTTTCATTAATTTTTATTGGACGTAATTAAACTCAAAATTTGAATAAAATACTCGTCACATATATTTAGAAAAGAAAGAACTTTCATAAGGAGATATTATCTAATAGAAGTTTCACTTTTAGTTTTGTCAAATTCCCTAAAAATTTTTCCCAAATATGTAGGTAGAACACTCTGCAGCATTATTAGCATGCATCAATTTCCTCTGTTCCTCATCTTGAGCTTTGTATTTTTCAGCATCATCGATCATTCTCTTAACATCCTCGCCTGAAAGCCGCCCACATTGATTCATAATAGTTATTTGATTCTGCAGCCCAGTGTCTAATTCCACCGCGGACACATTCAGAATGCCGTCCACATCGATTTCAAAGCAGACGTCAAATTCAATGCGGCCTTTCGGTGCTGCAGGAAAACCAGAAACTCTAAATTCGTCCAAAAAATTGTTGTCCTCGGACATGAATCTCTCGCCCTCAAATACTCGAAAAGGCGCTTCAGTCATATTGTCGAATGCCGTTGACGTGAAACGATTCATCTTCACGGGGATGGTTGTATTTCTCGGGATAACAACATTTAATTCACCACGAAAATTCTCGAAACCAAGTGACAAAGGAGTGACATCAACTAGAACAACATCATTGTGACTAGTACCTACACCATTTACGACAGCAGCATGGATGGCGGCCCCATATGCAACCGCCTCGTCCGGGTTGATGCTTTTGCAAAGCTCCTTCCCATTGAAAAACTCTTGCAACAATTGTTGGACCTTAGGAATTCGCGTTGATCCTCCAACAAGGACAATATCATCGATATCACTCTTTTCCATCTTTGCATCTTTCAAGCACTTAGCCACGGTGTTTATACAACTTAGGAAAATCTTCATATTTAAATTCTCAAAACGAGCACGAGTTAATGTTGAAGTAAAATCAATGCCCTCATAAAGGCTATCTAGCTCGATATCAGTGAGAACGACGAATGAAAGAATCCTTTTAGCTTTTTCAGAAGCAGTCCTTAATCTTCCCCGAACCTTAGGGTATTTGCTAATGTCTTTCTTATGCTTTCTTTTAAACTCGTCTAAAAGATATGCCACTATCTTGTTGTCGAAGTCCCCTCCCCCAAGGTGGGTGTCTCCACTTATCGCTCTAACCTTAACTTCACCCTTTTCGATGGTAACCACTGATACATCAAAGGTTCCCCCACCAAGGTCAAAAACCAAGACATTCTTTCTCGCATTACTTTGCTTTGAAATCGTTCTATCAAGGCTATAAGCCATGGCCGCAGCTGTGGGTTCATTAATGATCCGAACCACATTGAGCCCTGCAATAGTTCCAGCATCTTTCGTTGATCGTCTTTGTGAATCATTGAAGTATGCCGGTACACTGACTATGGCATTCTTCACTGTGCTACCAAGGAAAGCCTCGGCGATACTTTTCATCTTTGCTAGGATCATAGCGGAAATCTCTTCCGGCGTGAATTTCTTCTCTTTGCCCATATGGTTGACGATTATCATTGGTTTCTCATCTTTGCTTGAACGAGCCCCATTTACAACCTTGAATGGCCACAACTTAATGTCTTCTTGTATAGTTTCATCACTAAATCGTTTACCTATAAGCCTTTTTGAATCTACAAAATAAATAGGTTCGAGTAAAACAACAAGTCTCCCTTGAGACAGGTCTTTTCTTATGTAAATGGAGAGAAAGGGAAAAGAATTTTTTTCTAAAATGGAGTTCAAAATCAAGGAAATTAACAACGTAAGTGTTATTTCAAAATAATCACCCAAAATGGGTCCACGCCAGCTCCAAAGCTAAGTTCAGAACAAAGTCACAGCAAATAGCACCCAATATACTTTTTGAAAAATCAAGCGATAGGACAAAAAACATTAGTTGCTATTTGCTACAGTAGCATTTTTTTTGCAACTTTATTTTTCTACATATTTAAAAGTCACTATGGTCGCTGGGGGAGAGCGACTCAACCCAAAGTTGCTCAGCGATTTAAAGTGAAGTCATCTTCCGGTTCAACGACTTTAATCCTTAACCCTCCTTCGCCAAAATCGAGCCTACGTAAACCGATTTTGGTTAATTAATTTCAAAGAACACACATTTTGTTAGTTTGTTTGTTATTGAAGTCCATTTTGCAGAAAAAAAAAATCCAAAAAAATGTAATACCTTTACGATAAAAAGTTACTATTTTTAATAAAAATTATCAGAACAATATTCTATGGACAGTTTAAGCAACACTTTGTTATTAAATGGTCATTTTATATATTACAAAGTAACGACATTTACTCAATTTTAATTTCGGACAAAAAAAAAGGCTCGTATAAAATGAGAAATTGCCCATGTAAAAATACACCACCATCGTGTTCATGGCGATAAGTTAAGATTACAGAGGGAGGAAAACCAACCAACCAAATATAGTATTCAAAGGATTTCTGGTAGCTTGATTCATTGCAGCGTCGCCAATGAGACGCTCTAAGTTGGTGAAGGCAACACAAGATGGCGTTGTACGGTTGCCGTGGTCGTTGGTGATGACCTCAACACGGTTATGCTGCCATACTGCAACACATGAATTGGTCGTCCCAAGATCGATCCCAATTACTGGCCATTCTCCTCCGTTTCTTGCCATTCTTTCTTTTGCTAATCTCTGCAAATTAGAAAATCGACTAAATTATCCCTTACTAAAAAAGAACCATGAGATTTTCTCGATAGGACCCATCAATTATCAAATTGAACTTTTAAGCGACTCAAAGCTTCTAATTTTAATAAATTACTTCTCACATATGTTCAGAAAAGCCGAAGCTTCCAGAGATTTGGCGAGAGTACATTTGTAAGCTTCAAAAAACTAAATTTTATGGTATTCTTATCTACTACCTATGAGACCATGACTCCACCCTATTTATATTACCTCCCGAGACTTCAATGGTAAACTTACAACTAATTTAGCGGTTTGTAAAAATGACGATATAAAAAAAAGGTAAATTAATAATTACTCCTTTATAAATTCTTGTTTTCTAAAATTACATTCATATAAATGATTTTTCTAAAATTGTTCAAGATGCACTTCTATAAAAAGTTGTTTTCAACAGTCCAACTTACGTCACTTATTCGGTAGAACTTATTCCGTTTAAGACGTCGCCAATATATACTTTAAAAGGTATATAATGGAGAATAAATCAAAAATAGACGGAATAAGTCATCTAAATTGGAGTTTTGAAGTAATTTGTCATAAAAGTGCATTTAAAGCAGTAATTTTAGGAAACTTTTTTATAAGGCAATAATTTAAGAAAATTGTATTTTAAAATCAGTACAGAGTAATTTTTAATTTACTCGAAAAAAATAAAACATACCTGAATAAGGAGTGTTGCATATACAAACTAAGTAAAACACAAATTTATACACCCTTTTAATTTTTATTACGTGTTGAATATTGTGGTGCAATTTTTGAATATGACATTAATTAGAAAGCTCTAGGATATACATAACAATTGACAAGTTAGGAGTCTTAGGTCTTAAGGGGATGCACCAAATTGGCTAGAGTCAACTTTACAAGAATTTGGACACACTAAAATGGCTAGAGTCAACATTCTTTTCATATTTTTGGACGGATATAATATCAACAGTCAACGCGAGTCTACTAGAGTGTGGATATGACCCACATTTTCATTTGTGACGAGTCGATCCACAGGGGTCTACTAAATTCATCGGTCTTATAAAAGGTGGGCCGATGAACTTTTAACCTTGAAATGAGGCATAAGATCTGTGAAAAATCGGGATGCGCCGAGTCGGGCTTATGATCTTGCTCCATTTGATCGCCTCTATTTGACTATTTAGGATTATTTGTGTACGGGTTAGGCCGCAACTTATATTCCTTTCGTCCTATTATCGGCCGTATTTTTTTGTTTTTATAATTGCATTCATTTGATCAGCCATTATTTGGATGTACAGTTGACTTGCCAGTTGCCACTACTAATGTGTATCACAAGAACATTCAACACTGAAAGATAGTGGTTGAAAGATGTGGTTGTAATCGGTATAGGAAAGTGTCCATTATATCCATAATTGTTATTGATTTAGACGGATCATTTAAGTCTAAACTCTAAAGCAATAAGACGAGATTTTGTAACCATTTTACAGCTAGTCGTGACAGGTTTTGAAAAATGAAAACAAGTTGTCATAAGTTGTGGTTACATTTTTACAAAAAAGTGCTAACATAACCCTATCTTATTGTTCATACGGAAATAATCTATCTGAAATAAGAATTTGCGTTATATCAAAGGTGTACCCGGAAAATTTACTAATGAGTGACTCTGATGAGATTATTATAACGTAAATTCAAGAAACACTTGTAAAAATAAGGAGACATTCATAGTAATAACCAGTATGATTTTACACATATTCGCTTACTATACGATAAAGTCTACAAAAATATGTGGGAACTCGAGATCCCATACTTACTAAGGTAGGAACGTCGTTGTGTTATACACAAATTCTCATTTCCGAGAATCTTAACTTAAGACGAGAAAAATGTCAAATCATTTTATGATAAAAAATGACCATTTAATCATAAAAAATTACAGCTAAATTGTTCGTTTTCTAACAATAAACTACTGATAATCTTTTATCGGAGAATTGTGACATTTTATCGGTCTTAATTTGAGACAGATACCACCCGTCTTAAGGTTGACTCAGGGCCATGACTGCCTTGGGCATCCTTTTCAGTAGAGCTCCACACTCTGTATATAATTGGCCAAAACATTGATTTGTATACTTAAATTTATAATATCATTATATCATCATCTTTTGAGCTAATCATCCCCAACCCTTCCTGATTCTCACCAATTTAGATTGTGCAATTTTAATCAATTCCTCTTCAGGTATTTTTATTTTTTCATTTTTTTATTTCAACTACTTAACTTTTTTACTCTGATATTTATATATGCACATATGTTGGCTGCAATGTGATTATGTGAAGTTTAACATAGTGAAAAATCTCTGGCATGTATTATTAGAGTACAATCGATAATTTACTTGCTACGATATAAATATCAGCGTGTGAACCTGCAGCCGCTATCTTTAATGTGCACCGAGTTAATCCCTTGAAGTATACGTAAGCGTACGTGATAGCATAGAAATTGAAATTGTGTAAACTTACAATATCATAGGGGAGTTGAGACTGTATATAGTGTTAAATTTCATAATCGGGCCTGGGTCCAACCCGTACGGAGGAGAGAGAGTCCACTTTATAAACCGAAGGAGGTTCCACTCTAAAACCAATTGGCAATAGAGGGAGTAACCCATTGCCTTATAAGGTGGTAAACTCTCCCCTCTTTTATCAATGTGGGATTACACTCACATGTGGAAAATCGGGTTTCTTCACACTCCCCCTCACATGTGAGCCCACTTAAATCAGACTGAGGGGCTTTCTGGCCTCTCTTCCAGTCGTCAAGCAAACCGTGTTATTTTTCAACGGCTGCGTTTTTCTTAGCCCAGTTTTTTTTTCTTTTATGCCCAGGTCTTTTTACCTGGGGCTCTGATACCATGTTAAATTTCATAATCGGGCCTGGGTCCAACCCGTACGGAGGAGAGAGAGTCCACTTTATAAACCGAAGGAGGTTCCACTCTAAAACCAATTGGCAATAGAGGGAGTAACCCATTGCCTTATAAGGTGGTAAACTCTCCCCTCTTTTATCAATGTGGGATTACACTCACATGTGGAAAATCGGGTTTCTTCACATATAGACTCAAATCTTCCATGCAACTATTTTTAGTAAAATATTTTTGAATATATATATACTATTTTCCTCACTTGTAAGCAAATTTTTGATCCAATGTAAAGGAAAGAATGGGAGGACAAGGAGGAGAGTGGCCGGTGATTGGTATCGATCTAGGGACGACAAACTCATGCGTTGCTATTTGGCAAAATAACCGAGTTGAGATCATCACCAACGACCATGGTAACCGCACGACTCCATCATGTATTGCTTTCACGGAGTTAGAGCGTCTCATTGGTGAAGCCGCCGTCAATCAAGCTACCAGAAACTACGAGAATACCATATTCGGTTTGTTTCTTCTTCTCCTTGTACTGTATTATATAGAATGGGAATATGAGATGTGATGGTTTTGAGGGCCTTCAACTATTTAATTTTCATTATTTTACCCGCGAGAAAAAAAATATTTACTCGCACTAGACCTCAATTAGTCAACTATTGTTTTGAGTTATTTACAACCTTCACTTACTCAACAATAATTGTTCACAGATGCAAAGAGGCTTATAGGTAGACGATTTAGCGACACTAATATACAGGAAGACATGAAATTATGGCCATTTACGGTTGTAGACGATATTGGTTCAAGCAACGACGACAAACCTATAATTGTTGCCAACTATAAGGGCGAAGAGAAGAAATTCACTCCGGAAGAATTATTGTCCATGATCCTATCGAAAATGAAAAGTGTAGCAGAGGACTTCCTTGGTGACACGGTGAAGAGCGCGGTTATCACCGTGCCAGCATACTTCAACGATTCACAACGTCGAGCAACTAAAGATGCTGGAACCATTGCAGGGCTAAATGTGGTTCGTATCATTAATGAGCCTACGGCCGCTGCCATGGCTTATGGTCTTGACAAAAAGATTGCGGGAAATGAATCGAAAAAGAATGTCTTGGTTTTCGACCTTGGTGGAGGTACCTTTGATGTGTCCTTGGTCGCGATAGAAAAAGGCAAAATCCAGGTTAAAGCGATTAGTGGAGATACCCACCTTGGTGGAGGAGACTTCACCAACAACATAGTCACACATCTCTTGGAGGAGTTCAAACGAAAGCATATAAAAGACATTAGCGAAAACCACAAGGCTCTCGCGAAACTAAGGCTTGCTTCCGAAAAAGCTAAAAAAGCCCCTTCGTCGACATTTCAAACTACTATCGAAATAGACAGCCTTGAGGGGATTGATTTTACTTCAATACTAACTCGTGCTCGTTTTGAGAATTTGAATATGAAGTTCTTCACGAGTTGTATAGAAACAGTGGATAAGTGTTTGAAGGATGCAAGAATGGTTGTTAGCGACGTGAATGATGTAGTCCTTGTCGGAGGTTCAACCCGAATACCAAAAGTTCAAAGCCTCTTGCAGGAGTTTTTCAAAGGAAAGGAGCTTTGCAAAAGCATCAACGCGGATGAAGCTGTTGCATACGGGGCTGCTGTTTATGCTGCTGCATTAAGCGATGTTGGTAATTGTAATAAGGATACGGTTTTAGTTGATGTTATTCCATTATCACTCGGGGTTAAGAATGTCGATGGCAAATTAAACGTTATCATTCCGAGGAATACACCCATCCCGGTGAAGAAACATCAGATACGGGTCACAGCAAAGGACAATCAAACCACGTCGTGTTTTTGGGTGTATGAGGGTGAAAGGCCGATGGCCAAAGATAACAATTTCTTGGACATGTTTGAGATTTCCGGTTTTCCTCCTGCACCGGGAGGCCAAACTAAATTCGACATATGCTTTGAAATTGATATGGATGGTATTCTTAATGTATCCGCGGTGGAATTGGGCACTGGGTTGAAGAATCAGATCACCATTACGTCTCATCATGGACGACTTTCAAGCGACGAGATTAAGAAAATGATGGATGATGCCGAAAAATACAAGGCGGAAGACGAGGAACAGAGGAAGCTGCTCGAAACCATGAACGATCTCGAGTGCTCCGGTTAATTATACTACTAATTAAGTACTAAAAATGCTCATACTTTTTTAAGCACGCGATTATTTTGTACTGTTTTATGCTTCTTAAGTTGTGTTTGTAATAGTTATTGGATTATATTGAGCCGATTCTGTCATTTTAAGTACGTAATTTTATTGTCTAATTTAAAGGTTCCCAGGAATGGCAGGTACACGGATTATAAACGTATGTAGTAACGTAACTCTGTCAGGCGTAACTAAACACATACGATTATAAGGGATTGTTTCCGAAAGACCTGTGAAAAAATTGCTCCGAGTATTGCTCCAAATTTCAAACTATAGAGAGAAATGCATCATGTTTTAAAAGTTCGTTTGTGTGTTTCATCATACTGTAGGAAATAAGAATGAGACTAGTAGGTCGTGCTAACAATTTATGTACTAATTTATTTTGAAGGTGATCAAAACATGAAGGCCTTATTATGGATGTTAATATGGGGTTGGACTATATGGTGGAGTCTTTTGCAAGTTTCAGGCATGACAAAATCATCAATAATGTTGCAACAAACAACAAAACAGCCCAAAAATTAGGCTACACTACCTTAACCTTAGACCTTGATGATCCAACCACCGAAAATTATTTAGCGTTGGTGGTGGCACTTCGAGCCGCCTTTAGAGGGGACCAAGTCGCTTGCGGTTTACCCGTGCTGCGGGGAACCGCAAGGGCAGAAGATCGGTTCGTGTTAGTAGAACTAATAATCACTTCTACAATCAAAGTAACGCTTGCAATAGACGTCCTTAACGTTTATGTAGTGGGTTATCTAGACAAACACGGTGCATTGTATCGCGCCAATTTACTTAAAGGAATACCGGAATTAGCTATGACGGACTTATTTGAAGAGGCACAAATTCGACGACATATTCCATTTTCAGGGGATTACCCTCAATTGGAAAAACAAGGTGTTGATCGAGGAACGATTCCTTTGGGACTATTTAGACTAAAGGCCGCGGCTAAGTCTGTGTATGGTGTAGATAAGCCGAAACCTAAAGACGAGGCTAGCTTTTTTATTATTGCTGTACAGATGATTTCTGAAGCAGCGCGATTCAAGTACATTGCGAAACAGATACGAGCTATTCAACCGTTTGAGTCTGTTTTACCGAATCCTAAAGTGTCGAGGTTGGAGAACAAGTGGGGTCCCCTCTCAGAGGCTATTATAGGGTCTCACAACTGCGACGAGTTGATGAAGCCGGTGGAGTTGTTTGATGAGCATAACATTAAATGGATTGTTAGACGAGTTGACGAGATTTCTGCTGATATGGGTATACTTAAACACAGTTCCCCTAGGGTACAAGTCTCTTAAGCTTTCTTGTATCTAGATAATTTGTATACAACTCGTATAATTAACTGAAAACTCGTAAAATTTTGATTTTCTTTAAGTTCAATAAAAGTTAATAAAAACAAGAAGAAAGTTGATTACTACTCCGTACTAATTACACTTGTCAAAAGCCGAAGATGGATTTGCCTCGAGAAATCAGTGAACGAGGATTCGTTTCCCGTAAAGCCCACCCAAGTCTAGCTTTACAGTCGGAATGCCACACAGATGGTTTTTATCTATGTTAAAGCATAGTTCTACCACATGATTCCTCAAATGATTATCACATAAATCAACTTATTACGAGTATTTATCATGTATAACTACCGATCAATACTTCGTGTAGAAATGCGATATTGTGTAGAACATAGAAATTAATAGAGTAGAACATAGAAATATAGCATTACCTGAAACACCAATTAGCATTGACAGAAACAGAGATATAACAAATTAGTCTCTAGTGATAAAATACTGTGAAGCTATCTATTTCATCACATATATAAAATAGTTTACAAATACAAATGACAAAAAACTAGATACAAAAATTATACATTTAAACATATAAGCATCAGATATAAGAGTTACAATATAAGGAGTATTTAAAAAAAAGTACGGAAACATATATAAAGAGGGACGAGAAAAGTGGTCTCCCGATAACTTACACGAGGACCGGAAACACGCTTATAATGGAAATGTTGGATATCCGATGTTTACGGTATATATCTAATAATAAAGCTGTAAGTCTTTCACCTGCTGTTTCAGTTTTTGACGTTTGTCCCTTTTAGTTATCTTAGAACTCTCTGCATCATTCTTAGCATGCATCGATATCCTCTGCAACTCGTCTTGAACCTTATATATTTCGGCATCAAGCATCATCCTCTCTACGTCTTCGTTTGTAAGTCGTCCACGTTGATTTGTAACAGTGATATGATTCCTGAGCCTAGAGCCTAATTCCACAGCGGAAACATTTAGAATGCCATCCTCGTCGATTTCAAAACAAACGTTAAATTCAGTACAGCCTTTCGGTGCTGGAGGAAAACCGGAAATTTCAAACCCGTCCAAGAAATGGTTGTCTCTGGCCATGGCTCTCTCGCCCTCATACACGTGAAACAACGCTGCTGTCTGATCGTCGACTGTGGTTATCCAGCTTTGAGTCGTCTTCACGGGTATGGTCGTGTTTCTTGGAATGATAGAATTAAGTTCGCCATCTCCGTCTTCAAGACCGAGTGATAAAGGAGTGACATCAACTAAAACAGTATCCTTGTGGCTTGTTCCAATACCATTTATGATAGCCGCTTGAATGGCGGCCCCATATGCAACCGCCTCGTCCGGGCTGATGCTTCTGCAAAGCTCCTTCCCATCGAAATACTCTTGTAACAGTTGTTGAACCTTAGGAATTCGCGTTGATCCTCCAACAAGGACAATATCGTCGACATCACTCTTTCCCATCTTCGCGTCCTTCAAGCACTTGTCCACGGTGTCTATACAATTTTCGAAAAATTTCATATTTAAACTCTCAAAACGTGCACGAGTTAGTGTTGCAGTAAAATCAACGCCCTCGAGACTGTCGACTTCAATAGTAGTTTGAAACGTCGATGACAAGCTTCTTTTTGCTTTCTCCGAAGCAGACCTTAGTTTGGCTAAGGCCTTGGGGATTTTACTGATATCTTTTTTATGCTTTCTTCTGAACTCTGCTAAAAGATATGTTACTATTTGGTTGTTAAAGTCGCCTCCTCCAAGATGTGTGTCTCCACTTATCGCTTTAACTTTGACTTCACCCTTTCCGATGGCTACCACCGATACATCAAAAGTCCCCCCACCGAGGTCAAAAACCAACACATTCTTTCTTGCATCATTTAGCTTAGCGGCCGTTGTATCAAAACTATAAGCCATGGCCGCAGCTGTGGGTTCATTAAGGATCCGAACCACATTGAGCCCTGCAATGGTTCCAGCATCTTTAGTTGATCGTCTTTGTGAATCATTGAAGTATGCCGGTACAGTGACAATGGCATTCTTCACTGTGCAACCAAGGAAAGCCTCGGCGATGTCTTTCATCTTTGCTAGGATCATGGCAGAGATCTCTTCCGGTGTGAATTTCTTCTCTTCGCCCATATAGTTGGCGATAATCATTGGTTTATTATCGTCTTTGCTTGAACCAGTCCCATTTTCAACCTCGAACGGCCACAACTTAATGTCTTCTTGTATGTTGTCATCACTAAATCGTCCACCTATAAGCCTTTTTGAATCTGCAAAAATTAACAAAGAGCATTGAGTAAAATTAAAATACACGTTTCATGACATTATTTAATTTTCCTGGTCAGTTTTGCAGATTAATTTACTTCTCAAATCAAAATACATTGGGCTGAAATATGAAAATTAACGAGACATCGATTTAACCTATAAATAATACGGAGTATACTAAAAGTAAAAACTCTGTATATGTACTATGCATACATTGCGCAAGATCTTTACTAGTTGCTTATTAGTATTATTAAGATTACATAAGGAGAAAAACAAACATACCAAATATAGTATTCGAAGGGTTTCTAGTAGCTTGATTCATTGCAGCTTCACCAATGAGACGCTCTGAATCGGTGAAGGCGACACAAGATGGCGTTGTACGGGTACCCTGGTCGTTGGTGATGATCTCAACGCGGTTATGCTGCCATATTGCAACACATGAATTTGTCGTCCCAAGATCGATCCCAATCACTGGCCACTCTCCTCCGTTTCCTGCCATTCTTTCTTTTGCTAACCTTTACAAATCAAAAATTTGTTTAAATTGCTAAATTTCTAAAATTGAACAATGACATTTTCTCAATAGGACCCGTCAATTATCAAATCGGATTTTTAACCCATTCAAAATGAATACTCGTATTTTCTATTCTGTCCCAATTTTATTAGAATAATCTCAAAATGATATACAATAGCTATTCGATCCGTACTACTTTAATGGTTCCATCCCATTTATATTATCTCCTCGAGACTTCAATGGTAAACTTACCACTAATTTCTCCAAGTATATGTAAAACTAAAATGTTACATTTATAACATTTGATTACCATCATGAACGGATCGGAGTAACTATTGTATATCATGAAAAAGTCGGTTAATTAAAGTTGTAAGAAAACACTCAAATTCTTACCTGAGACGAATTCAAAATAAACACAAATTCTGTTATGAGGTAACATATTTGAACTTAAGTTCATGAGCATTATTGTAAACTTTTGAACACCTTTATATGAATGCTGAAGTGTTAAAACTCAAACAGTTGAGTGATAATGAAACTAAAAAATAATACATATAAGCTTAGTTTCATTATAGTTTTAACGTTCAAAAATTAAAATAGAATTCAATAAAACTAAAATCTCAAAAAATACATAATAACGTCAATAAGATTTGATATGGTAGTACAATGTTCTTATACAACAGGTGCGCTATAACCAATTTCTTTCAAAATAAATTACTCATTATATATAAACGATATATAAATAAAACTAAAGGCATATACTACATATAAAGTATCAATAAATGCGAAGATCAAATAGCAAGAGGGCCAAAAATTCTTAAATTTAACGGTATGTAAAAACGACTTAGCACAGAAAAAACTTAATATAAAGTTCTTTTTATTACATTTCTAAGTGTATGCGTAAGAAAGATACCTGAATCGGGAAATTATGATGAATTTAAGAAGAGATGAAAACTGTGATGATATATACAAAATTACAAACCAAGTTCAACACAAATTTATAGACCCTTCAATTTCTCTGTTGAATATTATCGAGCAATTTTTGAATATGACATTAGTAAATAAACACCAAAAATTGACAAGTTAATTAGGAGGATGCACCAAGTTGGCTAGAGTCAACTTTACAAGATTAGGACACACTCACTAAAATGGCACAAAGCATATAATATCAACATTCAACACGGGTCAAAGTTAGTGGTATGTGGATTGGGAAGGGTTAGCAGAGACGCTCGTGTTCGCTGAATTTTTGAACATTTTGAAAGTTAGTTAGAATTTTTTAGGGGTGTTCGAGTTTATTTTTTAATATTTATTTTTTATTTTCACTTAAAATTTTCGGACCCCCGAAGATAAATTCACTCTACAAAAAGTATATACGGAGTATGTAACCAAAACTACTTAACACGCGATTCTTGCTATCCTTATTATTCTTTTATCCACGTTACTCCAGCGCAAGATTATCTATCATAATGTTACTTTCTGTCTCAGTTATTTGTTAACACATTCTGTTTTAAAATGTCTCATTCATTTATTTATCTTTATATGATATAGAGTAGTTAATTTGATTTAAATTGAGAGTTTTTATGGTTAATTTAATCACACATCCATTATATTATAATCCACTTGTATCCAGTAAAAACAAGTAAACAACCACAAATGATCGTCTTTTTCTCTTAGTCTTGCTACCAAAATCAAATATAAACAAATAATCAGGATAAAGGAAGTACTAGTTCATAGTTTAATGAGAACCTTCTTTAATTACAAAGCGTTGTTTTATAGTTAATTCTTTATTGGCATTGATTTAATTTAGACGAGTTGACGGGTATTTACGACCCGTTAATGTCAAAGCACTAGACATGTTTTCCAACAAGTAAGGTTATTTAGGTGAGAAATATTTACAATAATCTAAATCTAAATGATTTAGTTGAGTGGATGAAAATGAAAGATGGACGAATAATCAATGGATAATTTAATTGAGACATATAAACACAAGTCAAAGTAAACGTGTAAACAACTAGACTTAACCTCAGGATTCTTGTCCTATATTTTCCCACAAGTTAATTACAAGTTAGGAGGGTGCACCAAGTTGGCTATAGAGTCAACTTTATAAGATTAGGACACGGTGGAATGAATGGCATGAACTTCATGAAGTAGGGCTAGTCAAACATGCGGGCCGACCTGGCCTTTCTGCTCTCGGTCCGTCGATTGTGTTGAAATTAGCTCGGCCTGCTAAACTTGTCCCCTGCCTTGGGTCGTGCCCGGGTCTTGCAAAATATATACGGCCAGCCCTAGCCCCGACAACCCAGACGACCCGCCTAGGCCTACCCTCAACCCCGGCCCTCAGGTCGGTTATTCCGGGTTGAGCTTGAACTGACCTGGCCCGGCCCGGCGCCTAGACCGGTCACCCCTCTCCGGGCCAGTTTTGGGATTCCCTTAACTGGCCGAGCCCGCTACTTGACCCACTCGGCCGAGTCCGTACGCATGGTTTACTTGCCCAGTTGCCCTTGCCCTTGCATGACGTATGTTTCAAAGTAAATGTCTAAACCATATTAATTAGTAAAAAACAGTTAAAAACTACACAATGTTAAATCCTTTAAAATTCACCTTTTTTTTTAACGCACTAGTTGTTTTCGTAAATTGAAGATCTCGTAAACATCATTGAATTGATAACATTATTATGAATTCATAGCTAAGAATTATGAAGTCATTTCGCAAAAGTAAAAAAGGTACACCTTAATAAAATAGGTTACAATTGAAAAACTGGCAAAATTGTTTGAAACTTATGGGAGTGAAAATTTAATTCTCAAAATGAAAGTGATTTCTTCAACTTGAGACCTTTTTCAATATAGCTTTGAATAATCCTTTTTTTATGTATTGGGTTAGTTGGATTTGTGCCTTGAATCTGTTTGGTATAGAGTTTTGTTTTGGGCTTATTCGGGTTTTTTGTACTAAGTCTGAAAAAGTGCTATATAAGCTCTCTATGCCTTGTAGTTATGCATATCATACCGTTCTTAATCTGTAATATGAAAACTCCTCAAAATCAATTAAATTATCCTCCCTTCTGCCTTGTGGACGCACCTAATACACCATTAGCGAACCACGTAATTTGTGTGTTTCGTTTTTTGTTTGTTTTTCTCGCATATGTAACAATATATGGCATACTAGTAATATATTTAGAACCTTTACAAAATTTAAATTATAATCATAAAAATAAACTGCGGAGAATATAAATTTCGGTGAATCCGAGTTTTGTAATGTCACATTACCCGATTTGAGTTTTGCATTGTGGAAAGTGAAACCACATTCACTACCTCACACCGCTACCCACTTACACGTATACCAGATCAATCACCCAAACGCGCTCAGCTGGCAAGGAAAAGCATATATATTTACGTAAAGGCATAATATTATTAGGAGTATTTGTGTAGGAGTAAGGCCGCAACTTTCATTCCCTTCGTCCTATTATCAGCCGATTTTTTCTTTTTTTTTGGTTTGCATTGGCGCCAAGTTGTGTACAGTTGACTTGGCGTTACTAATGTGCATCACAAGAACATTCAACACTGAAAAATTAAAGCCAAGAATAATCAAACACTGTATTTGTAAGTAAATTAAAAGACAAGTTTGCACTCGGTATCGGAAAGTGACCATTTGGCGATCTTGGAAAAAGTTGACCAGTAAAATCATAACGTAAATTCAAGATACACCTATAAAAATAGTTAATAACAGAGTCTTATAGAGTAAAAATCCGTACTATTTTACACATAATCCCTTTCAATATGGTATGATATAGAATTTCACAAACAAATATTTGACAAAGTAGAAGTGTTTGTATGTGAAATTAGTTCTGCCTTTCTCATAAAAATAGTTGTCAATATATACAACTTAGGAAGATAATTTCTAGGTCACAATTTGATTGTTATCCTAAAATACAGGCTAGAATAAAGCTAATTAGTGCTAACAATATTCCTATATGCTAAATATATGTCAATCAAATAATATCACAATATTCCGAGAATATTGCTCCAATACCCCCCCCTCAAGTTGGAGCATGGGAGGCGGAAATGCCCAACTTGTCGAGCAAAACCATGAACTGCGGCCGGCCCAAAGCCTTAGTTAGTATATCAGCCAATTGAGCGTGAGTATTGACATAGCATGGTAACACAACGCCATTATGAATATGAGTACGAATGAAATGACAATCAATCTCGATATGTTTGGTTCTTTCATGATAGACCGGATTGTTGGCAATATGCATAGCACTCTCATTATCGCAATGTAACCGAACAGGTTCATGAATACGAATTCCTATTCCTTCAAGCAACCCTTTCAACCACAAAATTTCACATGTAGCGGCGGTCATGGCTCTATACTCTGCTTCGGTGGAAGATAAAGCAACCGTAGCTTGTTTTTTCGTTTTCCAAGATATAGGGGAACCACCTAAGCAAACGAAGTATGCAGTAATGGACCGGCGCGTAATCGGACAACTAGCATAAGCCGCGTCACAGTATGCTTCGAGCTGAAGATCCGAAGAGGGGCGAAAAAGAATCCCTTGACCCGGATTATTTTTCAAATATCGAACAACCCGTAAAGCAGCGTCCCACTGAGCAGCGGTCGGTTTTTGCATGAATTGTGACAAAATATGGACCGAATAGCTAATATCAGGACGAGTAAGACAAAGGTAAATTAATTTACCTACCAATCTACGATACCGTGTACCGTCTTCGAGAGGGGCATCCTTAGCAAGAGCAAGTTGGTGTTTTTCATCCATGGGAACACTAGCAGGTTTACAACCGAGAAGACCCATCTCGGATAATAAATCAAGGGTGTACTTACGTTGACAAAGAAAGAGCCCCTTCGAACTATGGGCAACTTCAAGCCCCAAAAAATACTTTAACTTCCCTAAATCCTTCATATAAAAGCACTTGCTTAAATAAGATTTAAAGGCAGTTATAGCATGTGAATCATTTCCAGCAATTACCAAAGCGTCCACATAAATAAGTATGTGCATTTCAATTTTATGCTGGCGAAAAGTAAACAAAGAATTATCGGAAGCGCTCATAATAAAACCATAAGAAGATAAAGCTGTAGCAAGTTTATCATACCAACATCGTGGAGCTTGACGAAGCCCGTATAATGACTTGCGAAGTCGACAAACTTTACCTTCGAACCCTTTACTAAAGCCAGGCGGCATGCGCATATATACTTCCTCCACCAGATCACCGTGAAGAAAGGCATTATGCACATCCATTTGATGTAATTCCCACTTTTTAATAGTGGCGACGGCTAAAAAAGTGCGAACAGTGACCATTTTAACTGTCGGAGCAAATGTCTCTTTAAAATCAACACCGACTTCTTGATGATTACCGAGTACCACGAGTCGTGCCTTAAATCGTTCAATGGAACCATCAGATTTGTGTTTAATTTTAAACACCCACATACAACCAATAGCAACTTTTCCGGACGGTAAATCACTCACTGTCCAAGTTTTATTGGATTCAAGGGCAGCTATTTCTTCGGACATTGCCTTTCGCCACCGAGCATCGCCTATGGCCTCTTTAAAAGACCGTGGCTCAATATCCCGAGTAATTGCTGCAAGAAAATGACGGTGTGGTTGCGAAAATTTATCATAATTCACAAAGTGAGATAAAGGATAAATACTACCTGAGACGGAATTGGCGACGGTGGGTGACTCATCCAAGGACGTGTTAATGCAATCCCATTTCACATAATCTTTGTGATTTTTATTCGGAATTTTCTCACGCTTTCCACGCCCAAGAGTATCGGCTGACGAAGCATTCGTGCCACCATCAATGTTGATTTCAGAACCATTGTCGTGTTCAGACAAGTCACTATGTGCAGCAGCATCCCTGTCATCTGAAGCATCCAACACAGCACCACTGTTTTGATTGGAACCGGCTATGACAGCCCCTGCATCAGTAGAACCGGCCCCTGCATCAATAGAACCAGCCTCGACCCCCCCACGGTCAATTGCGCTGGACCCGTGACCAACAGAAGAAGGGTCGGCATCAGGGACGACCATTTCCGCGTCCTCAAAAACAGTGTCATGCAGTATATCGTTCAAAGTATTCGACCCAACCTCTGTGGTTTTTGAATAAGGAAAAACATGCTCAATGAAACTCACATCTCGGGAATGAAAATATGTACCCGTCTCCAAATCAAACAAAGTCCAACCCTTTTTACCGAACGGATAACCGAGGAAAACACACTTCCTACTACGACTATCAAATTTATCAGTAGGATGTACATTTTTTGCATAAGCTAAGCACCCGAAAACCCGTAGTAAATCAAGATTGGCTGGCTTACCAAAAAGTTTCTCAAACGGTGTTTTTCCATGTAAAATACGAGTCGGTGTTCTATTTATTAAGTGGGCAGCTGTTAAAACACACTCGCCCCAAAAATTAGTTGGTAACGAACTCTGAAAACGCAAGGCCCGAGCAACATTAAGTAAGTGCCTATGCTTTCGTTTGACTCTAGCATTTTGTTGAGGGGTTTTGACCATAGATGTTTCGAAAATTATGCCTTGCTCACGAAAGTAAGGGATTAAAGGTTTAAACTCCATCCCATTATCACTCCTTATTCGTTTAACAGTAGAATTAAATTGCCGCATAATTAAAGCGAAAAATTCTCGCATCAGCCGTGGAACTTCATCTTTCGATTTGAACAAAAATACCCATACACTACGGGAATAATCATCGACAAGAGAAAGAAAATATCGCGACCCACAAGATTGATTCGAGTCATAGGGACCCCAAACATCACAATGTAAAAGTTCAAACAAGTGCACTGCATTACTAGTACTTAACGGAAAAACGGATCGAGTTTGTTTAGCCCGAAAACAAACATCACAATATTTATTATTGTCCAAATAATGCTTAAAATTCCTAGTTGACGAAAGACACTCCATTGCCTTAAAAGATGGATGACCTAACCGTTTGTGCCAAAGACCGACATTCCCAGCCTCTTTGATTGCATTAACACGTCTTGGGTTTTCCATAGGCAGATGGTAGAGCCCATCTATGAGTGCACCCTCACCAATCCTCGTCTTCAAGATAGGGTCCTGAATAACACAAGTAGAATTAGTGAAATTGATACACAAGTTTTGGGAAATTAGCATTTGCGAAACGGACAATAAATTGCAAGTAAAATCTGGTACGTAAAGCACATCAACCAATGTGAACGCGTCATTAATTCGCGCCTTGCCACGATGAGTAGCTTTCAAACGTGCTCCATTTGGCAAACCTACTGCTAGGGGCGCGATTTGAACAGACTCATCCAATAGATCAAAGTTTCCACACACATGTGTAGAAGCGCCTGTATCGACAATCCAAGTGACAGTGTGCTTACCATGAAGACGAATATGATTTGCACCAGTTACGGGCTCACCAAACACCACATTGGTGAGAGCTGAAGACGAACTCCTCCCTGCTCCGGACGTCGAACCAGAACGCGGCTCACGGTTCTCTGGATAACCATATTTATCCCAGCAATTCGGTTCGCTATGACCGGGTTTGTTACAATGAGAGCACTTAAGTCTCGGCTTCCCCTGTTTAGCACCCTGTCCTCCCCCTTGCACCGCAAGTGCCATAACCGTCGTGGACCGCTCCTGAGTTACGTTGCGGACTTCTTCGTCCTGCATAATACGAGAGTACACAGAATCCAAGGAGGGTAAAGGAGTATTGCCCAAAACATTTGAGCGAGCAGTAGAGTAGAACGGAAGCAGACCCATCAAGAACTGGCGAGTCTGCCTATCCTCACGGCGCTGTCGCAATGTAACAGAGATATTACAACGGCAACCGGAGCAATCACAAGTGGGTAATGCGTCAATATCATTGACATCATCCCATAGCTTTTTCAATCGACCATAAAAATCCATGACGGACTCATCATCTCGCTGCTTGCAATCAGAAATTTCCGATTCCAGATGATACACCTTAATACCATTACTCCGAGAAAAACGACGACGAATATCTTCCCATAATTCGACAGCCGTGGCTCGATATGAGATAGACGAGCAAATTATGGGATCGATTGTATTAAAAATCCAGGCTATTACCGTGTGATTGGCGGTGGCCCAGTCATCCAGATCCTCCGAGTCAGCAGCCGGTCGCTTGAGAGAACCATCAACGAAGCCGAGCTTCCTTTTTGCCCCCAAACCATTGCGAAAACCTTTGGCCCATTCCGTGTAATTAGAGCCTTTGAGCACAACGTGTGTTATCTTGGCTGAAACTCCATCGGAATTGGAAAGAGCATAGACGGGTTTGGTGATATGCGGCTTGGAAGTCGAAACTAATTCGCCTGGCATAGCTTAGTTTAGGATTCGAGAATGCGAAACCCAACTGATACCATATAGAATTCCACAAACAAATATTTGACAAAGTAGAAGTGTTTGTATGTGAAATTAGTTCTGCCTTTCTCATAAAAATAGTTGTCAATATATACAACTTAGGAAGATAATTTCTAGGTCACAATTTGATTGTTATCCTAAAATACAGGCTAGAATAAAGCTAATTAGTGCTAACAATATTCCTATATGCTAAATATATGTCAATCAAATAATATCACAATATTCCGAGAATATTGCTCCAATATATGACTAGAAAAATCTGTGGGGTCTCGACCCCACACCCACTAAGGCAGTGTTAGAATATAAATCCGATCAATGAGACTCTCAAGCAAAAGCTTAAACTGATGGTTACAAACGCAAGTGCGTTATACACAAATTTTCATTATAGATGGTTTGAATACTCTTAACTTAAGACGAGAAAAATGTAATCATTTAATGATAAAAACTTACAACTAAATGGGTCACTTAATTTTTTTTAAAAATTCGATAATTTTTTTATCGAAAACTGTTCACATTTTATCCGCCATAACATGAGATAAATATCACTCGTCTTAAGGTTGACTTATTCGTTACTACTATACACCTTCGTTCCCCTTGGACCATGACTGCCTTGGACATCCTTTTTAGTAGTAAGTACTCCATCCACACTCTGTATATAATTGGCCAAAACGTTGGTTTGTATACTTAATTTATTACGGAGTATTACATTATCTTTTAAGTTAATCATCCCTAACCCTTCCTGATTCTCGCCAATTTATATTTTCTGCAATTTTAATCTATTCTCTTCAGGTATTTTTTTCAACTACTTAATTTATTTACTCTGATATTTTACAATATGATAGGGGATTCGTCCCATTATCTTAACAGCAGTCTCATTGAAGACGGACATATCTTTATTTAATGAAGACGGGTAGAAGCAAATGGGAAACCAAGTACCCGTCTTCAATTAGAATTGACCTTGGGAGTTAGGACTATAGACTTAAATCTTAATTACTTAAACCATGCTTGTATGTAATTTTTTCGTATTATAATATTCCTCACATATATATTAAAAAAGTGGATGTTTAATTTCTAGACTTTTAGCAACACCAAATTATTAGCAATGATGTTGTTTAGTACGTCTAAAAGTCACATGAATCAACAATATGTAATCTTAAACGTAGTACTGCTTACAAATTTGTACTGATACTATATGTACAGGAAAGAATGGGAGGAAGAGGAGGAGAGTGGCCGGTGATTGGTATCGATCTAGGGACGACATACTCATGTGTTGCTATTTGGCAAAATAACCGAGTTGAGATCATCGCCAACGACCTTGGTAAGCGTACTACTCCATCGTGTATTGCTTTCACGGACTCAGAGCGTCTAATTGGTGAAGCCGCCGTCAATCAAGCTACCAGAAACTACGAGAATACCATATTCGGTTTGTTTCTTCTTCGCCTTCTTTGAATAAACTTCCTAGTTGGCAATTTTTATTCTTTCAAGTATTTTAATTAAAGGCAAACAAAGTTTTTTTACATATTTACGGTCAAAGTTATCACTCTTTGACCTCAAAAAGTGAACTAGTATTATTTTGAGTTATTTAAAACCTTCACTTACTCAATAATAAATTTTCACAGATGCAAAGAGGCTTATAGGTAGACGATTTAGTGACAACAATATACAGGAGGACATGAAGTTGTGGCCGTTTAAAGTTATAGACGACATTGGTTCAAGCAACGACGAGAAACCTATGATTGTTGCCAACTATAAGGGTGAAGAGAAGAAATTCACTCCGGAAGAGATATCGTCCATGATCCTATCGAAAATGAAAAGTGTAGCAGAGGATTTCCTTGGTGACACGGTTAAGAATGCTATTATCACCGTGCCAGCATACTTTAATGATTCACAACGTCGAGCAACTAAAGATGCTGGAACCATAGCAGGGCTAAATGTGGTTCGTATTATTAATGAGCCTACGGCTGCTGCCATGGCTTATGGTCTTGACAAAAAGATTGTGGGAAATGAATTGAAAAAGAATGTCTTGGTTTTCGACCTTGGTGGAGGTACCTTTGATGTGTCGTTGGTAGCGATAGAAAAAGGCGAAATCCATGTTAAAGCGATTAGTGGAGATACCCATCTTGGCGGAGGTGACTTCACCAACAAAATCGTAACATATTTGTTGGATGAGTTCAAACAAAAGCATGAAAAAGACATTAGCGAAAGCCCTAAGGCTCTCGCAAAATTAAGGGTTGCTTCCGAAAAAGCTAAAAAAGCCCTTTCGTCTACGTTTCAGACTACTATCGAAATTGATAGCCTTGAGGGGATTGATTTTACTTCAATACTAACTCGTGCTCGTTTTGAAAAATTAAACATTAAGTTTTTCACGAGTTGTATAGAAACTGTGGATAAGTGTTTAAAAAATGCAAAGATGGCTGTGAGCGACGTGAACGATGTTGTCCTTGTAGGAGGCTCCTCAACCCGAATACCAAAAGTTCAAAGCCTCTTGCAAGAGTTCTTCAAAGGAAAGGAGCTTTGCAAAAGCATCAACGCGGATGAAGCTATTGCATACGGGGCTGCTGTCTATGCTGCTGTTTTGAGCGGTGTTGGTAATTGTAACAAGGATACGATTTTAGTTGATGTTACTCCATTATCACTCGGGGTTAAGAATGTCGATGGCAAATTAAATGTTGTCATTCCGAGGAATACACCCGTCCCGGTGAAGAAACATCAGATACGGGTCACAGCAGAGGACAATCAAACCACTTCGTGTTTTTGGGTGTATGAGGGAGAGAGGCTCATGGCCAAAGATAACAATTTCTTGGACAAATTTGAGATTTCCGGTTTTCCTCCTGCACCGGAAGGCCAAACTAAATTCGACATATGCTTTGCAATTGATATGGACGGTATTCTTAATGTGTCCGCGGTGGAACTGGGCACTGGGCTACAGAATCAGATCACCATTACGTCTCATCATGGACGACTTTCAAGCGACGAGATTAAGAAAATGATGGATGATGCCGAAAAATACAAGGCGGAAGACGAGGAACAGAGGAAGCTGCTCGAAACCATGAACGATCTTGACTGCTCCAGTTAATCAAACTACTAATTATGTACTAAAAATGCTCATCCTTTCTTACGAACTCTATTATTATGGAAATGTCTGTCTCTAATGATGAAAATGTATTGCTTATAATGCTGCTATGTAATGTATTATGCTACTTTAAGTTGTGTTTGTAATGGTTATTGGATTATCTTGAGCCGATTCTATCATTATAAGTACGTTATTTTTATCGTCTTAAGGGTCCCTACGAATGACGGGTAGACGGATTATAAACGTATGTAGGTAATGTAACTCTGTCATGCGTAATTAAACACATACGATTATACGAGATTGTTTTCAAAAGACTCGTGATAAATCTAAATTGAATATCTATTTACAAATCTAAATTGTCTTATGGATATTCATAATTTTGGTCAATTCAGCAAGAAGTATTTTGTCTACTATTTGCTCAATAGTAAATGACTAAATTCTTAAAACGTTTCTGTTTTTCATACTTAATTTTGGGTAATAGGTTACAGGTTCCATCCTCCCTCTCCTCTATTGTAAATTTGTAATGCGACTAAATGCGCATTTATATTTAATTCGTAAGATTTTCTTTTGAGCTGATAATCCCTAAACCTTCTTGATTCTCGCCAATTTAAGTTTTCTGCCCTTTTAATAAATTCCTTTCAGGTATTTTTTTGTCAACTACTTAGTTTTTTTTTTACTCTGATCTTGTCTCGAGTGCTTGTCACTCACCAATAATCTTACCCGTATCTTTTACTTCTATTATAAATGA
This sequence comes from Heliosperma pusillum, assembly GCA_022085475.1. Lineage (NCBI taxonomy): Eukaryota > Viridiplantae > Streptophyta > Magnoliopsida > Caryophyllales > Caryophyllaceae > Heliosperma > Heliosperma pusillum. The sequence goes on along the minus strand of JAIUZE010001246.1, from coordinate 135,039 downwards.
ATGGTATATAATGACTTAATGAGGTTGATGGTGTTGCTAAAAAAAGGGGGAAATCATATAATAAGAACATAAATAATCTTTTTCTTCTCTTTTACACTTAACGTTCTTTCTTCATGTTTTTTGGTTGATCCGAGTGAAGCTAAATCCGACACAAGATACTTTATCAACTAATGTAGGTTAATTCAGGCCAGGATACTCCTAAGATGGGTTCTAAGAATTCTGACAGACTATCGATGCACAATCGAATTTCAATGGACTCTACACGTTACACTCTACCTTTGGTTGAGTCCTTGATTGGCAAGACAATATGCGCCTTTATTCGTTTTTCTATATATCAATAAATCTTGCTTAAAACAGACTATTAACTCGTTAGTTAATTTTTCCTTAACAATTAAAAGATCGTTCCAAACTTCCAAATCCTAACGAATTGTTTCAAGTAACACGTCTTACAAAAGGTGCACCACAATAACGTAATACAGTGACTACTGATACTCGTACATAAGGAGTAACAAAAACACGCAATGAGAGAACTAAACCTAACACAAATTACAAAACTAATTTTGTGACACATTATGAGTCAACAGTAAACTGCCCATGTCGCCTTCATGTCGTGCCGATTATCACCCACAAAAGTCGTCTTCATGTAGTGCCTTTTATCACCCAGACGGCCACCACCTGAAGAGCAACTCTCACAATTAGAATGACAAGCTCAGGAAGGATTTGTATATTAGAATTACAATAACATCTCAGACTAATGTATCTAATATCTACATCTACTGAAATGACAGCAAACAAACAGCAACAATTTATGTAAAGTTATGAGTGAAGATATTGGGGAATTTTATCATCAAAAGATAAAATGTTACAGAAACTCTCAATCTTATGACTGAAGATTGCCAGTGTCTACGCTAATTCAAGGTCGATGGCATTGTTATTTGAACATTCAGAAACATGTTGATACCATGAGACATTCAGTAATAACATTCAGAAACATGTAAAAAAAAAGGCACACAAGCGTATCTATCCCACATTTCATTACGACCAATCCTAGCATTAAAAAAGCGGGGAAAGTAGACTCCAAAACAGTCTATGCTATATAATAAGTAGTGATAAAAAAAATAGAAAAATCACCTTATTAAGTTGGAGTATCCTCATATTTGCGAAAACAATGTCGAAAGACACTTAAAGGCACAGCAAAGCAAGAAGACTGTATATTAAACAGTATTAATCCAACTAATGTCTTGTCTTCCACCCTAAAAACACCGCAACCTGATGACCCACTATATGTATCTCTTCCTAATCCATACAATTGTATAAGTGGAAGCTTGGTATACAATTGTAAAGCCTCTGGGAGAATGGCTTCAGCAGGGTCATCTCCATCATCTACATTTGACGGCCTACATTACATTATATCCACGCTATTCTCTACCATTCGATACGGTGGGTTACGGGCCCTAGTTTGGCGAAATAGGGCGTCTACCTCATCATTTTCCAAACGGTTAACAACCAAGTGGGAAACGTTATCCGGGAAAGTTAGGTCGTTATGGGGCAAGTTATAACTAGTATCGACACCCAACACCGAATATGTAAGCCAATTATGATGAAGGTATCCAAACACATTTTCAAGAGGGAGTTGTTCATTAATACCATTAAGATCAACAAAATTAAATTGAGGCGACCTTTGATTGTCGCTATCAACCTGATAAAAAAGTAAACCAAACTCAGTAAACGGGTGTATCAATCGTACATTCCATTGTCTGAGGGAAGAATCACGTGCTACTACATCCAAATTTTCGGGACTAGCAGACTTATTACCAGGACATATCCCAAAAACCGTAGTCACTAATAAACCCGAGTTACTAACACACAGCTCCAGCTGAAGAATTAGAACTAGACGACGATAATACCCACACTTGACTTTTAACCCGATTCATCCTATTAACAAAATAAACGGTATAATAGATTAAATAATCATAATATTAACAAGTTGAAAATCAAATAATGAAGCAAGAAAAGAAAATCAAAATCAAACAACCAACCTTGATAAAAAGACAGATTTGTGAACTTGTGAGCAAAATTAGGGTTGAGTAATTGGAACTTTAAATGTAGAGAGAAGAGGAATATGAAATTTGAGCTGTGGAATTGAGAGTGAGAGTGAGAGTGAGAGTGAGAGTGAAAGTGAGAGTAAAGTAGTCGTATAACATTTCTTTTTTGTTTTGTTTACAACGGTAAAAAGAACGTATTTTACAAGACATTAACTCGGCTCTCAGAGTCAGGTCTTATTACGGTATATCGGTATTATTTGAATAAGGATTTATATTAGGAATTAATGGACAAAGAAACTTCTTAAAGGGATGGTCGAAACTACTCAATTGAGCGATCATTCCTTTTCTCTTCTTTATCAACTGAGTTTCGGGTAGTACCTGCAACAAGACACACTTACGCCATGAGGAAGTAAGAATTTACAAAATGATTAGAGTTTACGGGTAGTACCTGCAACCAGACACACATTTTTCTTTCAAAAAATGATTTAAAGAGTAGGCTTAGACAAGGAAAGCGAGCATGATAGGAAAGAGGAAGAGACATGTTACACTTCTTACTTTCTTAGGACGAGCAGAAAAGAAGAAAGGTTGTGAGTCGTTTAGATCATTCTGAATTTGAGGACAAATTGTCACAAATATTTGAGAACCTATGAAATTTTCACAAATAGAGGTCGCATTTGAGCTCACATATGAAAAAATGGCTTTATCACTGATTATATCTTCATTCATGGCGACCATATAAAGTCAAATGGAATGAAATGAGCATATGTTATGTTTCATTTAAAATTGTTGAAGAAATACAAAAGTTTAGAGTTTTTTTTAGATTTAAGAAAATTATTATGTTATTTACTATCACTTTCTTCCCTTAAAATGATTGAAAATCCAAGAAAATTTTGGTTCAATTTGTATGGGGTAGTTTGAATTTTATTTTCTGCAGTTCAAATCAAATTTTCATTATGTATATACTATTTGGGTGGGATTGGCTCCGCCAAAAAGTGCACCTCCTGCTTTTGAGTCCTAGGTTCGTCACTGGTGAATAAGACTCGCCAAACAACTTTTTGTGAGTATTGAACTCGCCATACAATTTTAGATGTGTAACTCGCCAGTCGTTTGGTACCACCTTGATTAAATAGAACAAATCTTCAAAAAAGTAGTTAAACATAGTATAATTTACAAATTTCTTCATAAAACAGTATTAAATCCGGGTCGGCAAAAAACAAAACGGGTAATACACTTATTGTATACTCCGTACGAAAGATACCACACAAAAACATAGATGAGCAGAAAGTATTCGTTGCTGTGATCTGACAAGAATCACGCGATTAAAGACTAAAGAGTATGTAAGACAACCATACCACATCTTCTCGTGATTTTCCTCTCTCCATCTTCTCTTTTCTCAATTATTAATCCATATGTATACTAAATGTCCAGCTACCTCTCATTTACTTTTAAAAGAAAAAAATAAAACATTTCTCGTCGTCCTAAAAAACACCAGATCTTTCTTGCAGCGAACCCTTCCGAAACAATGTGTTTTGCGAGCTCATATATACTATTTCCGTCTTAAACTCTTTAAACGGGTCAAATCCCCATCACAAAGGCCAAGTGAAGGGATAAGTGGGGAAGGTTCACTTGTCCTTTATAAAACTTAAGACGTGTTCAATGACAATTTGTGAAAACACATAACTAATAGTACTCCGTTATAAATAGTAATAGTAGTGCCAATAATTCAGCTATACCTATCAGTTATCCTTTGGCGGAACTCTTCTCTGCCAAAACTACATAGCCAGAGAGTGTGAAGTTTAGGGTTTTATATCGGTAAGTTAAACTTTCTTTAATTATCCTATTTATTTGTGGTTTTATTTTCCGTTGTATTGTACAACTCAATGAAGAATATTAGAAATGTTGTTTGGGTTTTGAAACCCTCTGGGATGAGGAGGTGCAGGTGCAAGTTCCTAGATTTGGGTTCTAAGAATTCTGACAGACGTAATCCCCGAAATACAATTTCCTCTCTGGGTCTTTTTTTGTAAATATATAATTTTCTCTCCGAAATACTATTTGGCTAAGTCGTGGCTAATAATTAATCTTGTCACGAAATATAAACACTCGCGGCGGAAGTATATTTAACCACGACATATATTTTTCTGTGGCAATTAATTTTTTAGCCACGACATATATTTTTCTGTGGCAACTAGTTTTTTAGCCACGACATATATTTTTATGATAAGATACACGTAAAAATAATTTTAAAAAAATACAAATGTTGAATGAAATTTAGACAAATATAAATAATATCAAAATAAATTTAGATATAAAATTTTGAAAATAATTGATATGGACGGTATTCTTAATGTGTCCGCGGTGGAATTGGCACTGGTTACAGAATCAGATCACCATTACGTCTCATCATGGACGACTTTCAAGTAACGAGATTAGGAAAATGATGAGTGATGCTGAAAAATACAAGGCGGAAGACGAGGAACAGAGGAAGATGCTCGAAACCATGAACGATCTTGACTGCTCCAGTTAATCAAACTACTAATTATGTACTAAAAATGCTCATCCTTTCTTACGAACTCTATTATTATGGAAATGTCTGTCTCTAATGATGAAAATGTATTGCTTATAATGCTGCTATGTAATGTATTATGCTACTTTAAGTTGTGTTTGTAATGGTTATTGGATTATCTTGAGCCGATTCTATCATTATAAGTACGTTATTTTTATCGTCTTAAGGGTCCCTACGAATGACGGGTAGACGGATTATAAACGTATGTAGGTAATGTAACTCTGTCATGCGTAATTAAACACATACGATTATACGGGATTGTTTTCAAAAGACTCGTGATAAATCTAAATTGAATATCTATTTACAAATCTAAATTGTCTTATGGATATTCATAATTTTGGTCAATTCAGCAAGAAGTATTTTGTCTACTATTTGCTCAATAGTAAATGACTAAATTCTTAAAACGTTTCTGTTTTTCATACTTAATTTTGGGTAATAGGTTACAGGTTCCATCCTCCCTCTCCTCTATTGTAAATTTGTAATGCGACTAAATGCGCATTTATATTTAATTCGTAAGATTTTCTTTTGAGCTGATAATCCCTAAACCTTCTTGATTCTCGCCAATTTAAGTTTTCTACCCTTTTAATCAATTCCTTTCAGGTATTTTTTTATCAACTACTTAGTTTTGTTTTTACTCTGATCTTGTCTCGAGTGCTTGTCACTCACCAATAATCTTACCCGTATCTTTTACTTCTATTATAAATGAATGGTATATAATGACTTAATGAGGTTGATGGTGTTGCTAAAAAAAGGGGGAAATCATATAATAAGAACATAAATAATCCTTTTCTTCTCTTTTACACTTAACGTTCTTTCTTCATGTTTTTTGGTTGATCCGAGTGAAGCTAAATCCGACACAAGATACTTTATCAACTAATGTAGGTTAATTCAGGCCAGGATACTCCTAAGATGGGTTCTAAGAATTCTGACAGACTATCGATGCACAATCGAATTTCAATGGACTCTACACGTTACACTCTACCTTTGGTTGAGTCCTTGATTGGCAAGACAATATGCGCCTCTATTCGTTTTTCTATATATCAATAAATCTTGCTTAAAACAGACTATTAACTCGTTAGTTAACTTTTCCTTAACAATTAAAAGATCGTTCCAAACTTCCAAATCCTAACGAATTGTTTCAAGTAACAGGTCTTACAAAAGGTGCACCACAATAACGGTAATACAATGACTACTGATACTCGTACATAAGGAGTAACACAAACACGCAATGAGAGAACTAAACCTAACACAAATTACAAACCTAATTTTGTGACACATTATGAGTCAACAGTAAACTGACCCTGTCGCCTTCATGTCGTGCCGATTATCACCCACAAAAGTCGTCTTCATGTAGTGCCTTTTATCACCCAGACGGCCACCACCTGAAGAGCAACTCTCACAATTAGAATGACAAGCTCAGGAAGGATTTGTATATTAGAATGACAATAACATCTCAGACTAATGTATCTAATATCTACATCTACTGAAATGACAGCAAACAAACAGCAACAATTTATGTAAAGTTATGAGTGAAGATATTGGGGAATTTTATCATCAAAAGATAAAATGTTACAGAAACTCTCAATCTTATGACTGAAGATTGCCAGTGTCTATGCTAATTCAAGGTCGATGGCATTGCTATTTGAACATTCAGAAACATGTTGATACCATGAGACATTCAGTAATAACATTCAGAAACATGTAAAAAAAAGGCACACAAGCGTATCTATCCCACATTTCATTACGACCAATCCTAGCATTAAAAAAGCGGGGAAAGTAGACTCCAAAACAGTCTATGCTATATAATAAGTAGTGATAAAAAAAATAGAAAAATCACCTTATTAAGTTGGAGTATCCTCATATTTGCGAAAACAATGTCGAAAGACACTTAAAGGCACAGCAAAGCAAGAAGACTGCATATTAAACAGTATTAATCCAACTAATGTATTGTCTTCCACCCTAAAAACACCGCAACCTGATGACCCACTATATGTATCTCTTCCTAATCCATACAATTGTATAAGTGGAAGCTTGGTATACAATTGTAAAGCCTCTGGGAGAATGGCTTCAGCAGGGTCATCTCCATCATCTACATTTGACGGCCTACATTGCATTATATCCACGCTATTCTCTACCATTCGATACGGTGGGTTACGGGCCCTAGTTTGGCGAAATAGGGCGTCTACCTCATCATTTTCCAAACGGTTAACAACCAAGTGGGAAACGTTATCCGGGAAAGTTAGGTCGTTATGGGGCAAGTTATAACTAGTATCGACACCCAACACCGAATATGTAAGCCAATTATGATGAAGGTATCCAAACACATTTTCAAGAGGGAGTTGTTCATTAATACCATTAAGATCAACAAAATTAAATTGAGGCGACCTTTGATTGTCGCTATCAACCTGATAAAAAAGTAAACCAAACTCAGTAAACGGGTGTATCAATCGTACATTCCATTGTCTGAGGGAAGAATCACGTGCTACTACATCCAAATTTTCGGGACTAGCAGACTTATTACCAGGACATATCCCAAAAACCGTAGTCACTAATAAACCCGAGTTACTAACACACAGCTCCAGCTGAAGAATTAGAACTAGACGACGATAATACCCACACTTGACTTTTAACCCGATTCATCCTATTAACAAAATAAACGGTATAATAGATTAAATAATCATAATATTAACAAGTTGAAAATCAAATAATGAAGCAAGAAAAGAAAATCAAAATCAAACAACCAACCTTGTTAAAAAGACAGATTTGTGAACTTGTGAGCAAAATTAGGGTTGAGTAATTGGAACTTTAAATGTAGAGAGAAGGGGAATATGAAATTTGAGGTGTGGAATTGAGAGTGAGAGTGAGAGTGAGAATTCTGACAGACGTAATCCCCGAAATACAATTTCCTCTCTGGGTCTTTTTTTGTAAATATATAATTTTCTCTCCGAAATACTATTTGGCTAAGTCGTGGCTAATAATTAATCTTGTCACGAAATATAAACACTCGCGGCGGAAGTATATTTAACCACGACATATATTTTTCTGTGGCAATTAGTTTTTTAGCCACGACATATATTTTTCTGTGGCAACTAGTTTTTTAGCCACGACATATATTTTTATGATAAGTTACACGTAAAAATAATTTTAAAAAAATACAAATGTTGAATGAAATCTAGACAAATATAGATAATATCAAAATAAATTTAGATATAAAATTTTGAAAATAATTGATCATCTAATGCATATTTGGTATTTTGAAACTTTTGAAAAATTATACATAGATCTATTCTCGCATCTTTCAAAAACTAACCCATAGTTTTTATACAACTCGTGAAAATGAATGTGTTGAAATATCAATATCTTGTCAATAAATGTAGCCCACATTTTTCTCTTTCTTTCTAGTTACTAGTTTTAAACCCGTGCTATGTTATTTCAAATTTTGTTATTACCAGTTAAATGTCAAACTAATTATTAAATTTTATATAAAATCCAATATATTATAAGAAACACTATTTGATGAGTCTCAATTATCCACAATTGTAGACCATTTATGATTTTTGAAAATATACGGGTCTGTATGAAAATGTTATAAAAACAATTCAATCCAAGATTAACATTGTTTCTCCTGGAATTTTGACATTGATTTGTTACGAGTCGAAACCATTGCAAAAGGTGAACAATTCAATTACTATTCTCTTCAAGAGAATGGTGCTGAAGTCGACATCGACGAAAGAATTATTGCATATACTCACCAAAACAATAACCTTTTCACTAGGAAATTCAGGATAACATGTTACACATTTCCTCAAAATGTTGGTCATACTTTTCCTGACTTAACCGACGAAACCACTTTGGAAACAGCTGGGTTTCCCGATGAAAATACGCGAACAGATGAATACTATAAAACGCTTGATTGTGTGGCGGATGAAATGGATTCTGAATTTATGAAGTTCCATCCCAGACTTCCGTTAGTTCAAGTGGCCGGATTCGACGACGAGCAAGGCTCTTCTGGGTGCCCTTTTTTCAAGGTACAAGGAGGAAAACTGCTCGGTCTTTGTTGTCTCTCCAAGGATAATTTTCAATATCTCCTTCCAGTGGACTTCCTCGAGGCTTTTTTTACTCTGCATCTTAATTAGGATCCGGACTCGGACTAGATATCGGACTCAGACTCAGACTCGTATTTCTGCCATATGTGTTAGCATGTACGAGTATTAGTAATTGTACTTCTTTATTACTACTCTACTCTCGGAGACTCGTAGTTTAGTACTCCGTAATTAGTAGTTAGTACGTATTGTAATGGGGATCCCTTTTTCTTATGTACGCGGTCTGGTCGGTTAATGTGTGATTCACTTATTTAACTCGTATAATATCGTAGTATTTGTTTAGATTTCTCTTTTTATTATTTCTCTAATCAATTAATCACCCATAACTAAAATTATATAATTTTAAAAAAAAATCGTATTAAGTCACGACTTTTCGGCTACACATTAGAATCTTATTTGATTCGTATTAACTCTTAAGCAGTATATTAAAAATATATAACTCGTTGACAAACGTGAAAAAGTAAACGTGTAGTGTGGAGTTGAATGGAAGGAGTGTAAACTAATACCAAGTAAATAAATGACTAATACGAAAAGTCGTAACTGGCAATTTACCAGGAACGTCACGAAATGCGATAGAAACGAGCCAAGATGAAGCTTTCGCATCAATAATTTTAGTCGTAACATCCACCTCCGAGTTACTCAGTATTTGTTTAGATTCCGTAATATTTTCTCCACGATTTTTCATTCTTAAACCTTAAAAACTCAATCAATAATATAATTTAATTAAGAATAAAGGAAGATGACGATGATAAATAGCGGAAAAAAAAAGAAAAAAATGACTGACCAAAAAGAGAAAAAAGTTCGTCGCGCTTTGTTGAGAGTTAGGGTTGCTTATTGTTGCACAACTAACTAACATGCAAAAGTCTAATGACGAGTTAAATATAATAGCGGGCCCAATCATCAACTTATCTACTTTATACTAAATTAGGGTGTTGTTTGGCGTTGCTTATGGAGAATAACTTTTGCTTTTTAAAATGAGTTTATTTACAAGCTAATTTTTGAAAAAGTTTTGGTTGTTTGACCTTACTTTTGTAGAAGCTTCTCTTATAAAATTCTATGTTTGACCTAAGTAATTCTAACCATTTTTTAAACCATGTTATTTGTAGAATAGTCATTTGAATAAAAACTAATGATTAAAAATTTTCATTAATTTTTATTTATTCGTATGAAAACTAGTCTACTTTTTTTAGTACCGACGTCGGAATTACTATGCTATATACTACGGTACTTTTATACAATTTGAAATGAAATCCTTGAACATAATACTACACCATTGTGGATTAATATGGGCAACAAATAAAATTATACAAGTATAATATAAAAGGAAAGCATTAATTAGGGAAGTAAGATATTTGTGGTAGGTTTGTGTTAAGATTTCAAAGAGTTTCTTAAAAGTAGAAGTAAGTATTTGATGCTTCTACTTTTAGGGGGTAGTTATTAACTTTAGGCTTTTTTAAAGTTGTTTTTAAGTCAACCAAATGACCATGTTTGGCCTAACTTCTACTTTTTTAGTTACAAAAGCACTTATTAAGCTAGGCCAAACACCCCCTAGAAACATTTCTTGACTTTTGATTGACTTCTGATTTTAAGAAAGAAAAAACAAAATTGACCCACTATCTTTCCTTCTAATTAATTACTTCTCTCCTCATCTCCTTTCTATACAAAAAAAACTCACACCAAGATGCATTTGATTTCATACTTCACTAGTTTTAAACCCGTGCAAAAAATGCACGGGTCGTAATATCAATCACTATCATTGGTTACGGAAGCATATAAATTTGCGTAATACAATTTGCAAGGCCGTGACAATATAAATAGTCATAATTGCATATCCGACGTACATATAAATTTATTTACTAATAACTAACATACGATGAAAATTATCCTACAAATGTATAAGTTATATAAAACTTTACAAATACTCAAAAATTTCTTTGTAAACTACGTTCGTTGTAGTATTGGATGTACGCTTGTTATTGTCGCAAATCAATAGCTTCAAACCTTGTTTGCTTGTGACCCTGGAGATTGCCACATAAAGTTGACCATGACTGAAAACTGGTTTTGGAAGATAAATACTCACTTGAGATAATTATCTACATATTTTGCTTGTTATTTTTTTATTTTGATTTTTAATTATCTACATAATGTCCATGCAGTAAAAGAGCATATTCTTTGCTAATGTTGTCAACTGATCAAACATTTGTGCACTTGTGCTACTTCCAGAACATACGATTCTCGTAATGTTGTAATTTTCAATTTTTTTCATTGAGAATGAGCACTTTTTATAAATTAGGATTATCACCCCGCTACGCTACATTATCTCTAAAAGTCATGATTAATGTATACAATTTGTATATAAATAAATTATAAATTAATAAATTAATTATATTTACATCACAATTATGTCATAGTTTTATGATAAATGTATACATTTTGTATATAAATAAATTATAAATTAATAAATTAATTGCTAATGTTGTCGACTGATCAAACATTTGTGCACTTGTGCTGCTTCCAAAACATACGATTCTCGTAATGTCGTAATTTTCAATTTTTTTCATCGAGAATGAGCACTTTACATAATTTAGGATTATCATTTTTTTTCTTGCCCCTGTGTGTATGGAGTAATCCACTTTCTCCTTACTTTTTTCTTGTTTTATTTTTATTTTTTTATTTTGATTATTAATAATCTACTTTTATTCTGTTTTTTTTTAATTATTAATTGGGTATTGCCTTTTTACAGGTATATTCATCAAGCAATTTATAGTTCCGTCTCATCAAGCAATTTATTGTTCCGTCTGAGAATTTTTTTAAGTTGCAAAAGTGTTGTAATTTTAATTATTAATTATTAATTGTTTGAAATTGAAATTATTTTTTTTAGTTGATTTTTGGACTTTGTTTATATGAAATTATTAGTTTATAATTTTTTATTTTAATCATGCAATATGAAAATAATATGAAAGTATCTAAACAACATAAAATTATGGAATTGTGAATATGTAAATAAAATATGTAAACAGAGTTTGTAAATATATAAACAGAGGTTAAATAAATCAGTAGAGGAGAGAGGGTAATTAATGTTTTAGTTTTGATGTGGGGCCCACTATTCCTAAAATCATGCAGCCAATCACAGAGCAGCAAATGTTTGTGGATTAGTATATAGGAGATTACTTCATACTAGTTTTAAACCCGTGCAAAATTTGCACGGGATTGCTACTTAAAATTATTAAAACATTTCATTTGATTAATGTTTAGACATTATCGATTTTTATATAAACAAATTATTGAAATACAACATCAAAAAAATTAAAACATACTGATTTTTTTAACCTTCATTGTCATTGCAATACAAAGTATGAAATATGCTAAAGTACCTTTTGCTACATCATAAAACCGAGTGACGGTTAGACATTATTATTAACTTGTTTCACCATCTAATCATATTATGAACGATAAATTATATATGAAATTAAAACTACAATATTTTGAACATCACTTTAAAGTGCTTTCGATTCTAAAATTCCATATTATAAATACGATAAAAAAAAAAGCATCATTGTCACATATTTCATAGATAAAAATGAAAAAAACCTGATATTTCAAATATTTGTTAGATCGGATAATAATTGTTGTGGTATTTTTAGTTTATTCAACTAATATATCTATGACTTTATAACTAATGTTTTTTACAAATTTTATCGTGTTATATGTTAATATTTAATAAGGATATACATCAGACATATATTTTCCTCCTTATGTTGATTTTGGGCAAAATGTTACTACTCATTGTTATTTATTAAATAGTGGCGGTTGTCTTTCTTAATTAAATCACAAATGCTATTTAGTGGGATCACTTGTAAAAAAAAGTTTCTTTTTATCCATAAATTAAGGAACCAATAGGAATCACCTAATAAATGTTTATGATTTTATATTTAGTAGATACCATTCTGATAATTTTTTTGGTTCTACGACAGTATGGATTTACGTAGTTTCGACTCTTGGCAGCTAACTATATTGTCGCTAACACTACATGTGGTATGGTGACATTTAGTTATCGTTACCGAGTCTTCTTTGAATCTCGATGATGAGCGGTTATAGTTCCGTCTGAGAGATTTTTTATTTAGTTGCAAAAGTATTGTAATTTTAATTATTAATTATTAATATTATTTGGACTTTGTTTTGCATGAAATTGTTAGTTTTTAATTTTAATTTTTAATTTTTAAGTTTTATATATATTAGACTTTGTTATTGCTAGAATATTGTAATTTCATAAGTTAAAACATAATCATCCTAAAATCATGGAATATGAAAGTAATATGAAAATATGCTTATAACATTATAAAATTATGGAATTTGTAGATATGTAAATAATTTAAATTAAAGGTGTTAAGATTGAGGGGAGAGAGTAAATAAATTAGAAGAATTAAGAGTGAGGAGAGAGAGTAATTAATCTTTTGCTTTAGATTTGGGACCCGCTTTTCCTTAATATTTGCAACCAATCATAAAGCAAGAAATGTTTATGCTTTAGTAGTAGATTCATATTTATCATAACATTTTTGTTACTAATAAAAAGAAAAAGCAATCCAAAAAAACATTATTTTAACAGCAAAAAATATAAATTAAAATTGAAATGGGGCAATACATAAAAAATACATTTTTTATTTAAGATTTGTTAATACACACAAAAAATCTTGAAAATCCAGGCGAGTTACATTTTATACATTTATAAGTAAAATCATTATTTTAAAAAAATTAAGCATTCTAAATATTTCAACAAAAATATTGACTCTCATATTATTAGAATACCAATATTTTTTTATTTTTTTAAAATTGAAATTAGTAAAGTTGTAACGAAATAAACAATTACTTCGTATTAAGTTTATATAAATGGTTACAAATATTAATTAAAAACATGCTTGATAAATTTACTTTATATAAAAGTAGAAGCATTTAACTTGCTCCTATTGACTCCTCAAATCTTCCTTCTATTAAAGCAAGAACATTTCTTGCATTTTGGTGAAGCCACCACATTCTCATTTCACCCCTTAACCATGTAATGATATCATGTGACATCACCCTACTATCTATTTTCTATTTTTTTAAAACAATTGCATTTGTTTTTACTCCCACATCATTAATCAAAAATATTTAATGTTAATTTTTTCACCAAATTATATTACAAAAAAATAATATTTTATATTTTTATAAATTTACTCCATACTCTTTATTAAAACTAAAAGTTTTAAACATATTTTTTAAACCAATTCATATCCTCTATATAATTATATATAAAAGCACATATTTGTTTTTATGCTTCATTAAGCCAACTTTTTCCTTTGATTCCAACTGCTACTTTCTACCGTTTATTTTTTTTTAAGTAATCCAAGCACCCTATATTCTTTTAAATACATACTCCCTCCTCCCGTTCCATAATATAAGTCGTTTTAGTAAAGATTAAAAATTTAATTTTATAAGTCGTTTTACAATTTTCTATCTATTAAATGTTTTTTTCATTTTTCAAGGAACTAACAATTACGACCAAGAGCTAATTTAAGCCATTTTAACGGTGGAAATACTTAGCTTTTCAAATTTTCAAAGAGCATTTATATTACACAACTATTATAATACACCATTTCCCAATACTTTCTTACTTCTTAATTATAAAATAATCTCAAACGTCTTATATAATGAAACGGGGGGAGTCAATTATACACATTACATTAATTACATATATAACGTAAACTGCAAAAACTACATATTACAAAAACGTAAAAAAATGGCATTTTATAAAACTTAAAAATGACATGTAGTGTAAATTACATGTATTTTCAACTCTTTTGACAATAATAACAATGTTTTAAAGGCATCCCCGCGCAATTTGCGCGGGTTTAAAACTAGTAAATATAACAAATGGTCCTAACCAAAACCTTAAGATAATGGTTGAGACTCGCTATATAATATTTATCTCATATTAGAGATTTTCAGGGATTTAGAGCAGGTAATAGATCAATACCCTGATGTGTTTGATGATGAGCCCGAGTTCAGTTTTCCCAGTCCGGCCTGCCATTTCAGAATAAAACTTTATAGGCTCGCTAGCCCGGCCCGGCCAAGCTCGCCCTCCCACACGGGCATGGCCTGGGTCAGACAAAGGTGAGCCCGGCCCGAACCCATGTCTAGTGAACAACTTGTATTTCATCAAGACTTTCCGTGTATAAGGCACGCCATATGTGAGGGCTTATATAATAAGATAGTCAACTTTTTTAAAACTTCTACCATATATGATATATACTACGGAGTACGAGTTTTCATGTCCATTGTTGCATATGCTCATTTATTTAATAAATTAGTCAAAATTGTTTTATTGACAATCATTATTCTTGGGTAAATTAAAAATCACAAATTTTGGCTGAAATAAAATTACATTGTTGGTAATAATATTATATAATACCATGTGACATCAACTTCGCTTTCAAACGAGAAATTATTATAGGAGGTCATACCTTAATTTTGCACAGGGTCCTCAAAGATGACCCTGATGCCCTTAACCTAGTGATCAAAATCGTGTACTATAGTCTATATATAGATTACGTAGTACTTTCTTTGTCTCATTCATTTGTTTGTCTTTTATATTATTTGTGAGAAATATTTTAATCAAAGACAAACAAATAATTGAGACGAAGGAAGTATTAAATCTCTACGTTGAAAATTTGCTTCTATTTGCGACTTATTTGACACCGAAAAGATTATCAAACATGCACAACTAACTTAGAGCTTATAAAATCCACAATATACTTGAAAAATGCAATGAACTAGCATAGTCATTGACCTTATAAATCCACAATATACTTGTTCATTGTATTTTTCAAGTATATTGTGGATTTATAAGCTCTAAGTTAGTTCTGCATGTTGTTCTTTCTTAAAAAGAAAATTTTCAACAATCGATTCATCTTAATCTGCTAGTTATCAAACACCCCAACAAATCCACTTGAGTAAAATATAACATTCATTTACAATATGCTTATATAAACTGCTTATGCTAAAAGTAATTCAAATATTACCAACCATGACATAAATATATAAAAATGATACCTATGAAGGAACGTATATTTCATTAACAAGTCGCAAGTACTCGCTTTGTTCCGATCAATAGTTTATATTATATTTGCTTTATTTTCCACAATTCACTGGGACGGATGAAGCAGGTGGCAAGATGATACAGGAAGAGGTTTTTGTTTTCTTCGCAAAACTATTAACCCAATCTCCCTATATATAAAAGCTAAGTTTTTTTAAGGATTTTGATTGGTTCCTATATTTTAGGGGGTGAAAAAAGTTTTTTTTTTCTTTTGTAGGGACCACACTCATAAGATTGATTTAATTACTCTCTCTTCTAAAGATAGTCATTCTTCAATTTAATTTCACTACAAGTATGCAAAACATTTCTTCATATTTATAAATTTCTAACATAGAAGTTAATAAAAAATTAATTTCAACCTATGTTATATTGAAAAAAAGAAACAAAACTAAAATAATAAATTCACAAATACGACCCATGCATTTTTTGCACAGGTTTAAAACTAGTGTAATTCAAAAATGGAAAGAACACGATAAGTAATTGTACCCACGTCCTTAGAATAAGATTGCAATGAGGTATGTCATCAAATAATTAATAATGGCTTAGTTAAGATCAATTAAGATCAAATTGGGTAGCAAATAATGAGAGATAATAATAATGTGGAGCACAAATTGAGCACTACTTCAATTAACTACTTTCTCCGTCACATTCTTTTTTTTTTCAAGAGAGATATAACTAATTTTTTTTTTTTTTTAAAAAGGAACATAATTAAAGTGTATAAATATGTACATGAATGTACAAGGTAAGTGTATGCATAAACCATAAATACAACATCAAACGAAATAAAAACAAAGCGACGAAGAAAAAGAAGAAGACGATGATGATGACGACGAGAACAACAAAGGGTAGTGCAGTATTGGCAACGATGCTAATATTTGCTTTCGCAACTGCCGCTTCTTCAGAGACCGTAATGGTTAAGCAGCAACAAGCCAATGTCGTCGACACCAACAATCCTGGAGGCGTTATTGACGACCAGGCCTTGCCCAGAAGGATGTTGGGTGCGATTGAACAAGGCAACTCGGCATTCGAGGGATCCGCAACGTTTGATCTCCCCCGTGGCCGTACTATACCTGGAACCTTGGACTTCCAAAGCCGTTTCTATGACGCAATTCTTGACGCTGCTGCTTCTTCTAAACCTAAACCTTAAACCTAAACTACGTACAAAAGCACTAAATACCTTGCCTTGGCAGCTACTAGCCTACTACTATTCATGAAATATTTTCAACAATGTTTCTCTAATTAGTTTATTAATACTTCGTTATTCGTATGTGTCTTAAGGGCACATGTTAGAAAAATCGATATTTCATTTCATTTTCAACTTTTTTTTTATATTTATTTTAGTTGTTGTCTAAATTACAGGCCGTAAATCATGTGAAGAAATGAGAATAAAACTCGTTATCAATACTCCACTACTCCCTCAGTTCAATTTCAAATATACGCAATAGCTGTGTTATAAGCAATCATTTTTTATTTATTTATTTTAGTTGTTGTCTAAATTACAGGCCGTAAATCATGTGAAGAAATGAGAATAAAACTCGTTATCAATACTCCACTACTCCCTCAGTTCAATTTCAAATATACGCAATAGCTGTGTTATAAGCATAAGTTGACGTTAAGAGGTAGGGATGACGATGGGTAGACTATGGATAATTGGGTAGTATCTTACAAGACTTGTGAAACTACGTATTTGTTCAATTTGGACTTCCTATTTATCAACGTTGTATTACGGAGTACTAATTACTTCTATAGTACGATAGTCTTTCAAATTGAATATGTACGATGTTGAATTGTGGATCAATAAAATCATGCAATTCATCATGCATGCTTCATTATTAATTACATTCTTATACCACTAAAGTAAATGTCATCATAAATAAAGGGAAATAAACTAGCTTTCTATATGACTACTCCCTATTATTTAAGTAAATAAAATACATTTTATCGTAAGTTTATTGCTTGTAAAGTTGCTTTACAAGCTAAGAGACATTTTATATCCACGAGTTTTCATTTAATCTGTCCTTGAACAATACTCATAAACTTTATTATGAAGTTCAAACATTACTCAACCAGTTATAATACATTTGGTAAATAATCTATGAATTGTAATTGACACAAAGATATTTTTGACAACGCGACAAAACATTGTGAAACTACCAAATCTAGTGTTCTTTAATGTCGAAAGTTAAAAGAAATTATCTAGTTAAATTAATCAAACCGATACGATCCAAAAATGGGCGATTTCAAACTCAACCCGGTTCATGATTGTTATCATCATTATATATCCTAAATTACACCATGGCCACTTAGTCCAAATAAATCAATATGTAATATTTTTTAGGTGTAAACGAGATATTCAACGTCGACAACAGTAATTAATAAAATTAAAATAGTCAACCATCCTATTCTTCCTCTCTTAAACCCTTCAAACATCCCTTTTCTAACTCACTTGACTCCCAAACAATAGGATCTTTACTTCCATCACTTACACTACACACTTACTAAAACAGTAAAATCCCATGCAACTCGTCTACCTCAACTCACTTGCCACAAAAATGTCGACTCACCGACTCGTTCTAACCGTCTTCCTCTCCTACATCCTCCTTACATTCGCCTCCACCGACTATATCCCGAAGGCAGACGATAAGGATGTCATCGTACATCTAAAGGGAAGAAATTTCACCCATGTCGTAAACAACAACAATCATGTAGTGGTACAATTCTACGCTCCGTGGTGCAGTCATTGTAAGACGTTAGCCCCGGAGTACAGTTCCGCTGCAATGCAGTTGAAGGCGGACGGTGTCGACGTGGTGTTTGCCAAGGTTGATGCTACTGAGGACATTGACCTTGCTCATCAGTACGGTGTTCAGGGGTTTCCTACGGTTTATTTCTTCGTCGATGGCGGTCATAAACGTTATAGTGGCTCACCCACTAGGTATGTACGTGTATAACACATCTACAATAAGTAGTTAACATTATAACTCAAAGTGATGTCGATATCATGACTTTCTTAGGTAAGTACGTGTATATCTTTATACGATATTAGCTAGTTTAGTCGATAAAGTAGAGAGTCTTCCCAGTTCGGGCAAGCCAATTGGATGGGGTTTGTATCGGTTCAACTCGAGTTCGGGTAAAAATTTGGGTTGAGTTGGTTCATTTTGGGTTTGGGTTATTTTCGAGTTAGGTGTTATCACTTATTCGGGGATATGATAACGGTCACTCGGTCAGTATGCGATAATTAATATTCTTGTCGCATACCTAGCTTTACGGGTGGTGTGGGGTCTTGAGATTCCACGGGTTTTTGTAGTCTTACCGATTACAAAGCGATAATGTGTAAATTCGCACCGATTTTTGCTTTGTAAGACCTCGTTATTCTTATTAGTACTTCTTGAATAGTACTCCCTCCGTCCCGGTCATTTGTTTACCATTTCCATTTTAGGGTGTCTCATTCATTTGTTTACCTTTCTATATTGAGAATGTTTTCTATGAGTAATTTGATGTGCCAATGGGACTATTGTCCACTTGTCATCCACCAAGGACCACCACAAATGGTCCCCTACCATTTTCTTAATAATTGTGCCAAAAACAAAGGTAAACAAATGACCGGGACGGAGGGAGTATATGATATAACCCAGAGTCAAATTTCTTGGGTACGCCACTGAATATTCGGGGTCGGGTTGAATAGTCTATGTCTATTCGGGATTTGGGTCAGACTCGGCTTCTGAATTCGGATGCAGATCTAGTCAATTTTATCTAGTCTATGTGTTACTAGTTACTACCTCCACGTTTGACTTTTTGGTCAATATTTGACCTTGTATATCTTAAAACTACTATACTAATTCTGTTGATACTAATATATACGGAGTATGTATTTACCTTTTAAAATTTATTCACGAAATTATGTTTTCGACAAAAAAAGTAAACATATAAATGTACTAAAAACGTAGTTATAGTATCGCATTGAAAACTGTGTGGTCAAACGAGAAGAAAAAAGAAAAATGGAGTAACACATGATGATATTAAGATATCTGAATTATAATTAGCGATATAAGTCCATATAGACATATAATACTCTATTCGTCAATATTTCTTCCATTTCAATCAATTGTTTACATTGCTCCACGTACCGTTCATATATAGGTTTGCGTACTTAAGCTGCGAGATTGTTATAATTTGTGTTTTGAGTAACAGTAGTTGCTGTCATTTACAGGGATGCTATTGTAACATGGATTAAGAAAAAGACAGGATCGGGTGTATACAACCTTACGACAGCAGACGAAGCACAAAAGATTCTAACTTCCTATGAAAAAGTTGTTTTAGCATTCCTCAACTCTTTGACAGTAAGTTCCTGTTCCATGGAATTTGTTACTCGACTATTCTTTGGTGTCGCTTTGGCTTAAACATCGACATTCTGACCTGCAGGGTCCTGAAAGTGCGGAACTAGCTTCCGCAGCTAGACTTGAGGATGATGTGAATTTCTATCAGACTGTGAATCCAAATATAGCGAAACTATTTAAGATTGACACGCAAGCTAAACGCCCTGCTTTAGTATTGCTGAAGAAGGAAGTTGAGAAAGTCACTTACTTTGGTGTGTTACTCTGTCAAAACATTCTGTTTTAAGCCTGCCTATGTTGCACTGAACGGTTTATTATTCGACATTTGTAGATGGAGAATTTACTAAACCTGCAATTGCTGAGTTTGTCTTCGCTAATAAACATCCATTGATTACGGCATTTACTAAACACAATGCTGCTTTGATATTTCAAAGTCAGATCAAGAAGCAGGTAACTGTTTGCGCATTGCAGCGGACACATCTGTAAGCGATTTGCCACATCTCGATTAACATTCTGTAAATCATTTGTTCAGCTCTTGCTGTTTGCCACGTCGAAAAATTCAGCACTAGTCCTTCCCATTTTTACCCAAGCTGCCAAATTATTCAAGGGCAAGGTATAATTATTTCTCGAATTTTTCCTACTTGTCGATCACAATGTTTTATGTTTAAGCTGAATAATGACTCGTTTTTTTATCGAATGTAGATCATGTTTGTTTATGTTAGACTTGACAGAGACGATGTAAGCAAAATCGTTGCTAGTTATCTCGGTGTCACAGAAAGTGCGCCTAAAGTATGACGCTTGTTCTTTACTCGGTTGCATTTCTTCTTAAATTTTTCTGTTGTTCTAGTTATCTCGTTGTAAGTTGCTTATTTGGTTTTTGGACAGGTGATTGCATACACAGTACATGAAGATTCGGGAAAATTCATACTTGACGGAGAAGTGACATTAGAAAAACTTAAGGTAGGCGGAAATTTATCAGTTTTTTTATTTGCATTTTCTGCGTCATATCGCTTATATATTCCTCATATAGGCTTTTGGAGACGATTTCCTGCAAGATAAACTGATAAATCCTCTCCAGAAGTCCGATCCTATTCCTGAAACTGTGAGTTGCTGTTCCAATTCTTTTTCTAGGTTCTCGTTACAAGGAATCAACTATCTTGTTGCCTTGTAAGAGAACTTGTTTATTACCCTTAGTCCCTTATAACTGATTTAACGGAACAGAATGACGGTGATGTGAAGATAGTCGTTGGGGATAATTTCGATCAGATAGTCCTGGATGAGTCCAAGGATGTGCTTCTTCAGGTACTATTTACCCTAACTGTTGCGTGAGTTTATATATCTCTAATTTCTTACTCAAGATAAATTGTTTCGACAGATTTATGCTCCTGGGTGTGACCGTTGTCAATCACTTGAGCCAATCTACAATAAACTCGCGCAACATTTAAGAAGCATAGAGTCTATCGTCATAGCTAAAATGGACGGAACGACTAATAAGCATCCTAGAGCAAAGGTAATAGCTTCGGTAATTTTTTTATTTGATACCGTTCAATGGATGGAACGACCCATTTCAAAATGACCCGACTCAAATTCACAGTTTTAGTTGCAGTAATAATTTTGTGCTACTTTTGTCAGTCTGATGAGTTTCCGACAATTGTATTCTTTCCGGCTGGGAACAAAAACTTGGATCCTGTAAGTCGGATTATTTGATCGAGTTCAGTACTCAAAAATCATCAGTATTGTCGAAATTTCTCATGTCATGTAATGTACATTTCTGTGATGTTTGCAGCTCACTGTTGACACAGATTATACACTGATGGAAGTCTATAAGTTCTTAAAGAAGAATGCAGCCATTCCTTTTAAGCTGCAGAAATCGACATCATCTCCGAAAGATGAACTGTAATATTTTTTAGTGAATTAGAATCATAGAAATCACAATTCAAACTTACATTGAATTACTTTTGTCGTTGTACTCTTTTTAAAATTATCCTATATAATGAAGCTATGACATCGATCGAAAAGAATACTTTATATTGGTAAGACATACTTAGTTAATATAGAAATACTTCATTTACTTGGAGATACAAAATATTTAAATTTTGAGTAACTAAGATTTAATTTTCTATTAATTTGACTTAATAAAGGGTGAACCCCCTAGAATAGCCCCTATTCCTAGGCAACGTAAAAGGTGAGGTAATTTGATTTATATTTGACTTATTTTAAGATTAAGACTGAAAGTATATGTCTTAAATGAGAATTTGTGTATTATAATTAGTCTTATGTGACAAGGACTAAGACTGTTTGACACAATAAAATGGATCTAAACAAACCCGGCCATATTAATGGGTATATTTTATAATAAACTATTGATAAACTACAGTAAGTGGATTGTATATCTGATGTACTATCACAGATAATGTAGTATTTGAGCTTTATAAAAAAGTTTTTGAGCGTAGTATTAAAAATCATGAATTTTAATATAAAGTTTTTGAGTTAATTAATTTGAACATTAAACTCAAAAATATTACAATAAAACTCAAAATACATCACATATAAGATTTAAAATATAATTTATAAACTTTAAAAAGCTCGAAAAAAATGCATAAAAACTCAAATACATACTAGCCTGAGGTAGTACATCCGATGTATAATCCTTTTTCTCGCTAAACTAGTGCATAATTACACGGCTATGTATTTGAAAAATTAATATTTTGTAATGAATTTATGTATGATCATATTACACAAGTATTTGTAATGTTTTTAAAGCTATATTAGCACTGAAGACGGCATAATCCGTCACAAGACGCCACTTATTTTTTACCTTATAAATATTATGAGAGGCACACTATTCATTTTCACCTTATAAATAATGTCTCTATTCAACGGCGTATGTCAAAACTTGTAAGTATAGTAGTTATCATTAGTTGGTTTCATACTTGGGAAACTTGGGAGGCAACTTACTAAAGTCAAGATTCAAAGGCGATTACAATGTACACAAAACGTGTAACTTTAAGCTAACTAACCCATTAAACTTGATATATATAGAAATATAAATGTACGGATTAACGTATATCATTTTGAAAAATGAAAAGTATAAATTTGCTCACTAGAAATAATTTATACTTTTGAAAATGAGGTTCAAACAAACCCTCATCTTAACGATTGAGATTTGAATATTTTGAGACGGTTAAATGAAATAATACAAAGGCTCCCACTGAAAACGAAAAAATTGTGGTTTATCGATACTTAAAGATTTACAAGAAAAAATCAAATATACAAATATATACGGAGTATAATATATACTCAAATTACCAATATTATCGCCTTACTAGTCATCAATAGTCTAAAATATTTAGTCAACAATGA
This sequence comes from Heliosperma pusillum, assembly GCA_022085475.1. Lineage (NCBI taxonomy): Eukaryota > Viridiplantae > Streptophyta > Magnoliopsida > Caryophyllales > Caryophyllaceae > Heliosperma > Heliosperma pusillum. The sequence goes on along the minus strand of JAIUZE010001246.1, from coordinate 111,502 downwards.
TACAAGATTTTAAGTCTTATAAATATCTTTTTTCTCTTTTTTGCGTTAAGTGAGTCACAATTTGACAAATATTGCTAATGAAATTTTAATTCATGCAATGAGACATCAGTCAACATTTATTTGCCAATTGAACTTAGAATTTTTTTTTATGTAAATTGCGATGAGAACTGTCGATAGAGCTGTCAAGTCAGACTGGCTCAAAGCCGAGCAAATCCGACCCGATAATCAGTTACTCGAACCCAAATCAGATTCGGCTTGATTTTGACCTGACCCGAGATTGACCCGATTAAATTGATGACGTGACAATTATTAAGCTTAATATTCATCAAAATGAAAGTTATTTAGTGTTTAGATTTGATATGTTTGACTTAATAATGAATAATAAAGTAACTAAACCAAATAACGGTCAAAAACTAAAGTTAATGGTCAAAATTTAAAATAATGTGATAAAGTAATCAGACCCGACTCGAACCCAACCCAAAATAACCCAAATTCGATCTGACCCAACCCGTTCCAAATTCGACCCAACTGACCCAATTACCACCTCTAAAATCCGTCAACAACCATGTATAATCCGATACGATACATTGATAATTTGATATGTATATAAACGTTCTTTTTTTGATTAAAATAGAAGTGGTCAGAACTCAGAAGTCATAACAGTTGAACTTTGAAGGTATAAAAGTGCGCGAAGTTGTGTGTTAGTTTCTCTAACACAAACAAAAACCCTCCATTAATGGCGGATCCTTCTTATGGGCGCGCTAATTTCTCTACTCAAGCTAATGCTTTACTTCGCAAAAATTTAATCTTTCAGGTAATTTATTCTTACTTATCTTCCTCTCATAAATTCCATATTAATTAATGGAATAGTTGTGAATTTTCATCACCATTAATCAATTATTTTTGAGTTTAAGTCAACTTTTCTGTGTGTTTGATTGCTGGGCATCTTTAATTAACTGAAATATTTGATGGGTATTTGATAGATTAGCTTGATATTGTAATTGATTCCTCAAATTAGTTAGCTTGATATTGTAATTGATTCCTCAAATTAATAAATTTGACTTCTTTTATTTGTTGACTTGAAATTTTAGAGATATTTCACATATTTGATTGGTTTTGCAGTTAATTGTACCTTGTTTGGTTTAATTTTTGCTTATACAATGTTGATTATTGTTGTAATTGAGGAAAGGTGCATGATTTTAGTAAATTTTGGGCTGGTAATCAGTGGCGAAACCAGGATTTGTAATTTTGGGCGAGAAACTTTAGAGGGACAAACTAGTAATATAAGATTAATTCGTAATTTTTTTTTAAAAAAAGTCGGAAATTTTTTGTTACAAGTTTTGAAATTTGTTTATTGTTCGGTGGCAACTGTCCGTCTGTCCCTGCTAGCCCCCTTAGCTCCACTACTGCTTGTAATTGTGTGATTCTGACGGGATTTCAGATGGGTTGTAACTTGTTAATGTAACTTGCTACTGTTTGTTTTCTGAAATGTTGTTTTCTCCTGAATACAGGATGCTATGAAAGTCTGTTATTTGCTGATATAGTTTAGCTGTATGTCTTGTTTCATTGCAGAAACGAAACAAACGTTCGAATGTCTGTCTAATCATATTCCCCGTTTTGCTGTGTGTTCTACTATCTGTCCTACAAAGAGTGATAAACAATGAATTGGTCAAAGAAAAGTACAAATGTGGTTGTGCACAGGTTAATGGAACTAGAGTATGTGGTGTCCAGTACTCGACATTAGACCAAGCCATAAGTTGTCCGATTCCTAGTCCCCCAAAATGGCCTCCATTGCTTCAAGTCCCTGCTCCCCAGTATCGAGCAACCGAGACCGATTTCAGCACGTTTCCAAATTTGCCTAATGAGTCATGTAGACGGACAGGTTCCTGCCCGGCCACTATATTGATGACCGGGAAAAATCAAACTCTTGGGCAAAGTGTGTATCTCTTCCAAGTTCTCAAGTTACTTTTACTTCAGTTATACTCCCTATCTCCGGTTTATATAGTCCCAATTTGACTTCATTGTTAAAATGATAGCGCCTTTGACTGATATTTTCTCGTAATATGCAAAAGTTACAGCTTTTCAAATATGATAATATGATAATACGAGTAGTTGTGTTGATGAATCAAATATGACAAGTTTCACATTGGAACTCTAAATATTTTGAGGAATTTATGCTCAAAATTGACAACCGAAGTCAAGTCTGGGCAATGTTATTGGGCGGAGACAGTATCTTCAAACGTTATTTTCATGATCTGGTTTTCGTTTCATAGGCTTGGCAAATAATCTGTATCCAACTTCTTCGTCCTTCGATTCCTCGGATCTTTTGCGCATTTTTGCAGAAAATGTCTTGGTAAGTTGTTTTGACTGGTTTTTTTTGTTCTTTCGTACTTGTGCTTGTTAGGTATTAAATTGTGTTTGTTAAGTATTAAATCATAAGATGATGAAATGATTCAGGGATCATCTTCAAACCCAGATACACAAAATTTTCTTGATCCGGCATACTTCTCGGGGCTTCCTCTTTATGTTGTTCGGCCAGCCTGCCCACCGGGTTTGAATTTGTCATTGCCTATTAAGATTGCATCAGTTACTACACAGCAAGGTATAACTAGCTATCTTAATCTGTAACTGAGTTATCAAGGACCAAATACTCCTACGTCTTCACTCTTTAGTGAGTTGGATGGTCTTTGCTGTTGTAGGTTTTCAGTTCTTATTATTGAGCGGGTTTATTCAGTGAGTTGTATGGTAATTTGTAAAATGGGATTCTCGTTTTTATTTTGTATGCTGTTCTGACTGTCCTACTAATGTTTGTCTCTAGATGTAACATGTGTTCAAGGTCTCCACCTTTGGCGCAACAGTTCCTCCATTGTTAACGATGAGCTGTACAAGGGTTATGGCAAAGGTAATCCGGCAAAGAAAATAGAAGAATATGTCGCAGGTATGTATCTTAATAGTTCTAAGCTAGTCGATAATATACTATGGCACTGTAATCACATTGTTAATACTCCCATTTTAACAGCGTATGACTTCCTCGACTCAAACGCCAACAGTTTTAACGTCAACGTATGGTACAATGCGACATATAAAAATGACACTGGATTTTCTAGACCTGGATTGATTCGAGTAACGCGGTCGATAAATTTGGTATTTGTCCCTAACCTATTAAACTTGCCTGTTTTTCTAAACTGTATGATGTCTGAGATATTGGCCTTTTGTTTGTCGTGCTTATCACGTCATTTTAATATTCAAGTTGATAGGCCATTGACTATCCACACCACGCCGCACCCAAAACTCCAAAGCCTCTACCCTACACAGGTGCATATAGATAGTTGAAATCTTATCTAGGCATTAATACATATACTGTTTCTGTTTCTGTTTAACCTTCAGGTAGAGCCTAATAGGTAATAAGGTAACCTTACATTATAGTGAGGAATAAAGTTAAGGACAATGTAGGGCGAAATATGCTACACTACATCTTCCACTATGAAATAAATTATTTAGAGTCGGTTCCATTAATTTACTACTTCCCATCCCTTTCTTTTATAAGTCAATTCTCGCTTTAAGATTTCGTTATTGACTTGTCTTCCTCTTAGACTGTAATGAATGACATGGCCAAAACAATAAAAACAAAGCCCTAGTCTCAAAATGACATAATTACTGGTTAAATCTGTGTCTAAATTACTAATCCCCCTGCAGGGTTGGTTCTATAACTTTACATGTGTCTGAGTTTCAATTTCCACATTCCGGTTTAATGATAATTTTGCCAAGGAAATTATTACTGATATGCAAGCATATGTGAAATACTGAAATGGGTACTGTGGCTAACCCTGCTAGTTAAAACTAACACTACATAAACTTATATATGACACTCTACCTAATTTCCATTTTGGCTTGGAGCGGTGCATTGATCGAACTTTTAACATCAGCAATGTGTCTGATTATTAAAACTAGAAGAATTAATAGCTATAATGGGTGCACATTATATGCTTGTTGTTAAACATGTTATTTATTTTCAAACCACAGGTATCGAATGCATACCTACAGTTTCTTCTTGGACCAAATGCCAAAATGCTTCTTGAGTATGTCAAAGAAATGCCCAAGCCTGGAACTCAACTTAGCCTTGATATCTCGTCTCTGCTCAGCGCACAGTTCTTTACATATGTCATTATAGCACTATTTCCAGTAAGTATGGGTAGCCTGCTCACTTTTTCTTAAGAGTATTTTTGGGATTCTTGCTTATCGTATTCTGTGACATCGTTACTATGGTTGGATACTGATGTTATTGCAACAACATGATTTTGATCAACACTATAAATGTTTAATATAGATAATTCTATCATTCATATGGCTGGTGCTGCCAAGAAAAAAGATTTGCGTCTAGGAGGAAGGGGGAAACTATTAAACGAATTTGACTATTTTTTTGAGATGATAATTTTGGGCTTGCCATGCATTCATCCTCATATCATGTAGTACTTGTCCCGAACTCTTGGTTGACCATTTTGAGTGACATTTTCTTTTATCTGATTTCCTCAGTTCTTGTTGGTTCTAAATTATCTGTAATTTTGAGTTCATGGTACAAGTTTCAGTTTTGATGTCCTACAACTTGGTGCAGGTTGTTTTGACAGCTTTGGTCTATGAAAAGCAACAAAGATTACGAATAATGATGAAAATGCATGGGCTCGGTGATGGCCCATATTGGACAATTTCATATGCTTACTTTCTTGCCATATCTGTGATCTATATGATATGTTTTGTCATATTTGGATCACTTATTGGTAACTAAACGTCAACTCTATTAGATACAACAATATGTTGTACTACGAGCTTCTTTGATATGTAGTATTATTTTTTCTCTGTAGGATTGAAGATCTTTACGTCAAATGATTACAGCATTCAATTTGTCTTCTATTTCCTATATATAAACCTGCAGATCGCAGTAGCCTTTCTTGTGGCCCCCCTTTTTTCGAATGTTTTATCTGCTAGAGGTTTGACTTTTGGTTTATATAACCTTACCCTTTCTCACATTGAAATTCGTTGTAGCTATCTTTCTTGGTACTGATTTTTGTTGCGAAACTTCACAGCTGTAGGTTACTTATTGACCTTTGGCACTGGGTTATTAGGAGGATTTTTGTTTCAATATTTTGTTCAAGACACCACTTTTCCAAGTAAGTACTTAACTTTTCTGTCAAGAGAAGATGCGTTTCTCTTAAGAGTCTCTGTAGATTTGTTGGTTTCGTCGTACTTAATTTTTCTCTAGCTGTGGTATAGTTCTGTGAAAAAGCCTAAAGTTAACGAGTGGAGCTAATGTACTGCCATTTGTTTGTTATTAGGAGCATGGGTAATAGTGATGGAACTATATCCTGGATTCTCCCTTTTTCGCGGTTTGTATGAGCTTGGACAATATTCTTACATTGGGGCTCTTATGAACACCGATGGTATGAGATGGAAAAACTTGAGCGACAGTGAGAATGGGATGAAAGAGGTTCTCATCATCATGTTTCTTGAGTGGCTGTTATTGCTTCCCGTTGCATTTTATATTGATCAAGCTGGATCATCAGGAAGAGGTATGATAAAAAATACTTTAGTCTATTTCCGAAACTTCCGGAAGAAGTCCATGTCTGTTTCAAGGAAACCTAGTTTGCGGAAGCAAGGATCTAAAGTCTTTGTTGAGATGGAGAAAGCTGATGTTGTCCAAGAGGTCTCTTACTTCTTTCTTAGCATAGTTAAATTTTTCTCGGTTTCAATTTCAGTTAAAAAATTGTTTAAATTTGGGCCAGCCCCCTTTCATACCTTATTGCATTTCTCAACTTTAGCAAATTTATAGAACTATTAGTGAGGCAGTAATTCTTCGGTATATTGACTCTTTAGACCATGTAATTATCCTATTCTTTCAGCTTCTTCATTTTATTTAAGCTTGCGCTGACTATCTTTTTTTTTTTTGCATTCTCCTTTCATTTTTTTCGTTGTTTTTCACTTTTACCTGCCATTGACAATTCCAAATGATGATTCATTTTGGGGTTATAGCTTTGTTGCTGTTGCTGTTGTTTTACACACTCTTGAAGCAATTTCTTTGTTACTGTTTTCAACTTTTATTTCCCCCTAATTTTATTCTCGTGATAAAAAGGGTGAAGCCATATCACTCACTTCCGACTATACCATTTATTTCATCGTAAATGATGCTTGATGCCTTGATCTCTTTCTTAATCATAACTCTTGTTTGCCTTTACAAATCAGAGGGAGAGGGTAGAACAGATGATCTTAGAATCAAATTCGAGTAATGCCATCATTTGTGACAACCTAAGAAAGGTCTACCCAGGAAGGGATGGGAATCCCCCAAAGCTTGCGGTCAAAGGATTGTCTCTTGCTTTATCTCGTGGTGAATGCTTTGGAATGCTTGGTCCCAATGGTGCAGGAAAGACCTCTTTCATAAGCATGGTAAGCACGTCCAACCCATCGTTTTCCAAAATGCACGATTTCCGAAAATCGATTCTGTACTATGCTGTTATAATTACGGAATGCATTTTCAAGTATCATTGTGTGGATTAAACGTGTCGATAAATAAGCAAATTCAACTCTTTTTTTTTCTCCCAGCGTTTCATATTTGTGCAACTATAGGAAATAACGTTTTTAACACTGGCAATGACTATTAGTTAGCCAGAAGCAAGACTTAAGAAGTGTTTGGGAGGTTCAAAATTTTTGAAACCGCAGAGTCTCCTTATTGTCTCACCCTACAATTTTCAATCTCGATACAAACCTCTAAATATATACAGTCAAAAAATCAGCGACAGGTAAGTAGTCTAGCCTAGATTTTGAGCTAATGGTGTTCGATGAACCTAAAAATAATTAATGTAAATCATTTGTTTCTGCAGATGATTGGACTTACACAGCCCACATCTGGAAAAGCACTTGTGGAAGGATTGGACATTTGCACTCAAATGCGCGAAATATATACCAGTATGGGAGTTTGTCCTCAACACGAGTATGTTTCTGAGATAATTACTCTTGTAATATTTGTAAAGCTGGCTGTTGAGTTTCCAAATCTTGGCTTATGAGTTTCCAACCTTACCTTGTTTCATGGATTTTCAGCTTACTCTGGGCAACGTTAACAGGAAGAGAGCACCTTCTCTTTTACGGACGCCTTAAGAATCTTAAAGGCGCTGCCTTACTAGAGGTTAGTCTTTCACATCTAAAATTGTTGCAGTCATATTTTTCTTTCTTTCTAAATTTTACCTACCCTTTTTTTATGTCTTTTCCCCACAGGCAGTAGAAGATTCATTAAAAAGTGTTAATTTATATCACGGGGGTGTCGGTGATAAGTTTGCTGGAAAATACAGTGGAGGAATGAAACGTAGGCTAAGTGTTGCTATTTCCTTGATTGGCGACCCTAAGGTAACATTCAAATTAGTTTTCTCTCTTTCTTTCAAGCTTTAACCCAATTTCATCACAACTCGTTTGTTGGCAACTCCGAACACAATTGGTTGACTAATTCCGGGAATGTTTTGCTCCCATAATTTGTTGTGCCAAAGATATGTGTGCTTTAAGGGTATCTCAATTCTCAACTATGTTTAGTCCGTACTACACCGTACTACACAATTGGCCATCTTTGTGAGGTTTTTATAAGGGCTCCTTGTGCTCTTCTGCTCCTTCATGCATAGATCAAATAATATATTTTTTTCTTAGCCGAGAAGTCTACATTTCCGTTGGATGATGTATCTTGTGGCTTTCGTAAGGTTGTTTACATGGATGAACCTAGCACTGGACTAGACCCTGCGTCAAGAAATAACCTTTGGAATGTAGTGAAGCAAGCAAAACAAGACAGAGCAATTATTCTGACAAGTACTCTTTCTGATCCCTTGTTTTACTCCTCCGATTCATTTCTAGATTATTATGTTTGTGCTACCTTGAGTAAAATCTGGCAAATTAAAATGGAATTTCCCCCATATTTTGAATATTCTCTTGAATACTTTTTTCTTGTTTTACCCTTTTTTTTCTACACAGAGAACCATTAAAAGGTAGGATTTTTTTTTAAAGTTGTATAATGTATAAATGATCTGCTTTTGCAGCACACTCTATGGAAGAGGCAGAGGTCCTCTGTGATCGAATCGGAATTTTTGTCGATGGTGGCTTGCAATGTATTGGAAACCCAAACGAGGTAACAACTTTCCCACTTAGTAATACATGCAAAAATCAGTCTATTTTGTTGCAGGTAGAAGATGCATTACTTAGTTATGTAAACATAAAGAGGCCGCGGTTAGACTAATCAGCTGCTAAAAATTTCCACCAAAGGCTTGAAACAACTACTTCCTCCGTAATTACATCGTATTCCCATTTGACTTTTAAGGTCAAAGTTCGCGAACTTTGACAGTGAATATTAAGAAAGTTACGAAACTTTACGATAAGATATAAAGTAATTTACATTTGCTACAAAAAAAAATATTTTATAAAAATAATACATATGTGCAAAGAAATGTGGTCATAGTGTCACCTAAAAGACCGTGAAAAGTTAAGTGGGAACATCATGTAATAACTACTATTAATTGCCTTCTGGCTTAGTTCGTTGGATGTCCGAAAATAGCTTATTTTTATGTTAGGAGAATAGGAGTATCATCTAATACATGTTGGGTTTTGTCTATAATAGCTGAAAGGAAGATACGGAGGGTCGTATGTCTTTACAATGACGACTTCATCCGAGCATGACACAGAAGTCGAAAGAATGGTGCAAAACCTCTCTCGAAACTCCCAAAAGATATACCACATTTCAGGAACACAGAAGTTTGAGATCCCAAAAAATGAAATTAGGATTTCCAACGTTTTCAAGGCAGTTGAGGATGCAAAGAAGAGGTTCACAGTCCAAGCATGGGGTCTAGCCGACACGACCTTGGAGGATGTATTTATCAAGGTCGCTCGCGAGGCACAGACTTCCGATGTTCTCTCATAATCGAAATGGATGTGCAGTTTACATACTTCTATTCTTTTTGTGATTAAGCCAAATAATTCACAGAACAATTTACACACATCATTATACCATTTTTTTAGATAGACTATTACACACATCATTATACCATTTTTTTTAGATTAGACGAAAAATAGTCGTGTATAGATTCATGTCTGTATCAACTCACGTCTCATGTTTATACTATGAATAAATTTGTTTATTTTGTTAAGTATTGTATCTCCTAAACCTCCCGAGTGATTGTATTCGTTTATTACTATTGTTCAGTTGCTTAGGAATTTTGAGGATGAACATAACAACTCGAGTTTCGAGTTTGGATTGTATGAGTTTCAAGTCCTGTCCTTTAAAACGGCAATTTGGCTTCAAATTACGACTTAATTTAGAGCCTCTTTATCCAGTCCATACTGAAGGTAGCTATTGCAGTTCTCGCCTTATCCGGAAAAAAAAAACTGATTTAACACTGAAATTTCCTTGATTGAATTATTACTGTAGTCTATACATTGTAGTATTGTACAATGCAAGATACATGGAGCTCATTTTGGGTGGTGTAAGATGTTTCATCGTTACTTACTAAGAAGAATAAGAGGGTTGAAAATCCTATTTAATTTCTAGGATTATCCTATTCTTCCACAGGAGGGTCGACCCATCGTCCATGCTCTTTAATAAGGTCAATCAAGGCATCAGTAGCGTGCTCCATTGCAATCGCTCGCTTCACCACCGTCTGCAAACAAGGTGAGGTCAATTAGTCTCAATTACGGACACAAACTTACATCATTTCTCAAATGCTTCGAGATCTCCTACTTATGGGCTATGACGGGGTAGGGGAATCAAATGTACGCTGCATTAACCATTTAGGATGACCTCGTTTAACTTCCCTATTTCCGCTCTTTCAGTATTTATAACCCACAAAGGATTTCATCACATAATTGCTGAACTTGAGACAAGCATATCACTAGGTTTATAAATGTCTTGATAGAAACAAAATCAGCTTTTTAGGTACGTTCCCTATTCCAGGAGAAGAATCGTACCTTGCCGACGTAGAGGTCAATTTTTCCAGGAGCACCACCAACATATCCAAAGTCAGCATCAGCCATTTCTCCAGGACCATTCACAATGCAACCCATGATTGCAATCTGCAAAGGGAACACAGATAAAGCTAAATTCGACTTTGCTTTGTTAAACTAAAATCCGTTCATGATTGGTTTATAGTATTACCGAAACACCAGGCAGGTGTGATGTCTTCTCACGTATTTGTGCGCTAATTTCTTGGAGGTCAAATAGTGTCCTCCCACATGACGGGCATGACACGTATTCCTGCAAAAGGTGTTACTATGTTAGATACTTCTAAAATACTAACCACAACATTAGTATATTACAATTTGCCTCAAATGATCCCTCCTATGGTGGAATAACGGAGGTCGGACGTACACAACTTCACGCCTGGGTCGAAAACACTGAAAAGCTATAAGGGGTCAGATTTTTAATGTACTTTCTCTGTCTGTCAGTAAACTTCCTGAATTCCTATTTTGGGTGTTCATAACAAACTACCACCAACCTCCCCCTTTTTCTTTCGGATTCTGTGTTGTTTATAGTCATTATAGTTTGTCATTTCATATCACCACACCTTTACTTATTTCATCAACATCTTTGTGTGCTTAATTTCGTGCAAAAAGTTAGGAAGCTCATTCAGTTAGGAAGGAGTGTCATCTTAAAATTTTCTTCTGGAAAAAAAATACCGTCTTTGTATTTCTCATTCTGCAACCCTGGAGCAAATTGAAAGATGTGTCTCTAAGAAATTCGAAGTCTTGATCAGGAGCCTCCAATAGGACGCCATCACCGAGCCCATCAACAAGAAGTGCTCCAGCACAGGTACCAGCGCGAATCACCAAGTCATCTCTGGTTTGTTGGAGAAGTTAAAAAAATAATGAGGTATAGATAGAGACATGGAAGTATTCTATCATGCAATGACATAAAATCGTGCATACTGAATGCTGAGCTACCTGTGAGCCCCAGTCGGAAACTGGATATGGTGAATTACAGGAAAGTTCAGACCGTTATCTGAAAGGTACTCAAATAGCCTGCAAGACAATGTCAAATAGACAGAGAGGTATCAACGTCTCGTGATCAGAAATGTCAAAGCACATAGGCTTCAAGCTGTAATGACTAGTTAAATATAAAGCACAAGCATCAAACTATCCGCTTTACCTTCGTGCGGCGTGAACTCTGCTAATTTTCTCCTCAGAGAAAGGCAGTTCATGAAGAAGCATTGTGGCATCTATGCCTTTCAGGATGTCCAGTTCACTGTAGGGTTCATCACCCCGCACAGACACAGCCAAGCGTGTTCCTGAAAATATATACGATCTCTCAGAACACCCAACTCTGATTAAATTTTTTTTTCGTTAACACGGGAAAATAATAAAAATGAAAACAGCACCACAGATCACCTTCTGGCAATAGTTTGTATGCACCAGTTGATAACTCCCTGAGATCTACCAGAGCGATGGCATGAGGCAAAGGCTTTGTGAGTTGTTCTGACAGAGGAGTTATAATTCCCATACTTATATCAATTAACCTCTTTAGAGCCAGTCGCTGGTCGTAAAAAAACATAAGAGATGGTCATTATTATTTTTGCAACGAATTAACATGTTAAAGAGAAGAGAAACTCAATTAAAGGTTTCTTACAGCATCTGTGTCATCTACCGATGGAAGCTTTCTGAGTACAATAGAATCCACAGTCGCTAGATCCTAAATCAGAAAATTGTCAGGACACTTTTAATAGATCCTGGAGTTAAGTATCATACGGTAGATTAACCGAATTTTCTTGAGTTCATTTTGAACAGCAACATGGTGACATACCTTAAAGGGCATACCAACGACTAGTTTTGCTCCCAGTGACTTGTACAGCAGTTCGGGAGTCTGGAGTTTATTCCAAAGATGGAAGTTAGAATCGCTTTTGACTATTTTCATAAAATTGGTCGACGTGGACACAACTAGAGAACAACAATGTCTTTACTCTTTAGCAGTAGAGAGGGTGAGTTCAACTAAGTCGGGAGATAAGTAATACTTGATACTAACCGTAACAGTAATTGCCAATGAATAAAGTAGACTTAAGATACCGACACATTTCATAAAATTTATAACAATCCATATGCATATAATTTATTAGCCGAGAAATCAAATAATCAGAATATGGACACATTAAATGGTCATTTGAAAACAGATGTGCAGGTAAATTTAAAACTCCACCTTTAATTGCTCCAACGAAACACTCATGAGAACAGAACCGTCACGATGTAGGACATTTCTATAGTCCACTACTTCTCCCTGTTCATGAAAAAAGAACAGTTCATTAGAATTTAGATCCTTTAAACATAAAATGGCATTAAATCTCGTCTTGAGAGTTGATTTTAAAACTGATCATCATAGCTTGATCTCGGTCATTGCGGCATAATTGAGACTGATATCACCTCAAAATGCAGTTGTAGTGAGTAGTGACTGATAACTCGGACGTGATATGGTGTCTGGTCCGAGATATAACACTATGCTTACAGGCTTAAAGAAGCTATTTTTATCATACACAAACCTCTTTTTGAATCGGTAATTGACCAGCTCTACGTTGGAAGTCAAAATAATGCCTGTGCTTTTCTTCAAAAGGTGCCTGAATCCCAAAAAAGTGACGAGTATATTTGCCGTGACCATAAAAATGATATAATATAGTCAAATCAGCCAAAAGACGGTCTAAATAAATCATACCACTCCTTGCTGAAGCTCAGCTGCTCTCATACCAAGGTTGGCCAGCCTTCTGCAGGGATCTATCTCTTCTTCTGGGGCTTCGGTAAGAGAAACCCTAATAGTATCCCCCAGACCATCCTATACACCATATGTAGTTCCTTAGACGTTATCGTAGCAACTCTTATGGATGTATTCTCATAAATGTATAAAATTTTCTACGATCAAGAAGAAAATGGAATACACATATCGCCAGTAAAATCATTATTGAAAGCTATGACCTTAAAAGTTAAAACAGGATAGAAACAAAATACAACTACAACGGCAACCAGCCAACCACATTGCCCCTAATGGCTCCAGTGCCTTAATAATGACAAGGAGCGGTCAGACGTACGCATTTTTACCCTATGAGGCTAACATAATCAAAATTGCACAATAAATTGCATCTAACACGGCTATTTCACGATACAATAACCATGGCAAGTTCAGTAGACTATTTTGCTCTACTTCCATCATAGTCCAAAGCCAAAGAATAGTGAGGTTTTGACCTCATCGGAAATGGAAAAGAAAGCGCTTTGACCTCGTTGAAAATGAAAAAGAAAGCACACTAAAGAAAATAGATAGGAAATATTATTGTTTCCACCCTTGCGTTTCAGCAAAAATATTAAAAAAATAAAATCAATTTCTGCCTCAGGTACCTGAAGAAGTGTGCCTATGCCAATGGCTGACTTCATTCTCCCATCTTCACCTTCACCCGCTTCAGTGACACCTAAGTGCAAAGGATAATCCCATCCTTGGAGATACATTTCTGCTACCAGTAACCGATATGCTTCAACCATGATAACTGGATTGCTTGCTTTCATGGAAAATACAAAATTGTGGAAGTCCAATTTCCGACATATCCGAGCAAACTCAAATGCAGACTCAACCTGTTTTCACACTCATGGATGGTAAAGGATTTTTGAAAAAAAAAGGTCTTCAATCTAGAAACATAGTTCCACTATACCAGCATTGCAGCAATCTTTCAACAGTGTGAACAGTCACAGCAAAAAGTACTCACCATGCCCCGAGGAGAGTCCCCGTGATAGCTCATTATACGATCCGAAAGACTTCCATGGTTTGTCCCAATACGCATTGCCCTGCCATACTTCTTACATTTCTCTACCAATGGAGCAAAAACCTGGTGCCGTACAAATAAAGGAAAGGCCAATTTACTTTACTAGTCAAACACCATGAAAGCATGCTTAATTTAAAGAATACAAGACAAGCATGGGAAAAGCCTCGAGACAAGACAAGCTAAATTCATCTTTTTTATGTTGCCGTTGCTCTCAATTTCCCTGTTAAATTTTGATGCTGTTTTCTCTGTTGCCTAGTCAGCTCTAACCTTCAAACATTTATTTCTCGTAACTGTCTACGGTCTACCATTCATGGTACAAAATACGGTATTGATCACCGTATTGGTCACAGTAACGGTGGTGGAGTTGATGTATCATGACAAGTACCACAATTTAATACCATGAATGTGCCTTTCACTAAGTAAGGGGTAACATAGATTACTTAATGGAAACATCGCTAAAATATTGGCCATTTTACGAGGTATCATACGATGGTAAATAACTTTACAGGTTCCTGACACATTATATTACGGCTTTACAATAACTTGCACCGTCACACCTCATGCCAGTCACATGATAATTTAGTATAAAAAGGAAAAGGATTCACCTTTTCAATATGCTCAAGTTCCTTTTGATAGTCGTCCTCTGTGTACTCGAGCTTCTCAAATTGGGCTCTTCGGTCAGCTGTAGAAAGGCATTATACTTAAATCCAGAGCGTCAAACATACACATTATTACTATAAAGCCTAAACAACTCAAGCTCAATATATACCAAAGTTCCCGGGATTGACACGGATTTTATCAAAGCATTCTGCAACCCGCATAGCAACCGGAGGAGCAAAATGAATATCTGCTACGAGAGGAATATTGTAGCTGCAATGGAGAATTTATAGTAAATTGTAATAAACTAAAATATAAAATTAAAGAAGGAAAAATAAGGGGTGGGTCCTAAATTGAAAAGAAAAAACTAGTTATATATATTTTGAGGCCTACTTTTTCTGGACAAGAGTGTTTTTAATATCAAAACAAGCGTCGGCCTCTCTCTTTCCCTGAACTGTTATTCGAACAATGTCTGCTCCACTGTCAGCAATTCTCATGACCTGCCAACATAAGGTCGGAAAACGACCCTCTTAGACAACTAAAATACAAATTCTAAGAGATGTTTTACGCCAGAAGACTAGAAATTTGGAAAACGAGTAGACATTTCTTTTAATAAAAGGTGCCACAAGGGATTTTAGTATAACAATCAAGATTGTAGTCTTTGAGTGAACTGTTCTTGATACTGAACTCAATAGAATATAATATTGACGTATCTCAATAAAGTAGTAAGTTGACTAAGTTGAAATTTTAATCAATAACATAGACAAAGAGCAAAGGAATTTGAAACCTGTTCAACTGTTGCAGCAACGTCTTTTGTATCAGTTGTTGTCATCGTTTGTATTCTGATAGGGTGGTCACTCCCAATGGCTACATTTCCCACCATCACTGTGCATGTTTTTCTCCTCACCGTGTTATGCGGCGATTCACAATACCTTTGCCGAGGAACTGTTGAGAAATATATTGGCAAATTAGTTAGTTGACATTGGCTGAAGAATGACAAATTCATAGATCTGAAAACCTTTGTGCATATCTTTAGAAAATATCAGGACATTACCTAGCAGACTACTTCCTTCTGATGCAGGTTGAAGTTCAGCTAAATCAGAACCTGGGCTCGAATTCTTAATAACTGAGAGCCTGGTCCTTCTAGAATTAACCTTTTTGAAATTTGAAATCTGCACAAAATCTACATTTTTGGCAAAACCCAACTCGCGATTCTGGCTTCTTACATGCCAAATTGGGGATTGAATTGTAGCCGTCGCCATCTTTAACTTCAATCTATTAGAACTATACACAATTCAGAATTCACTGCCCACCAAAAAAGTAAAAATAGGCCAATTTAGTGAAAATACAAGCAAATCGACAACCATATAACCACCACCAATTTCTTTCGTTATTCTATCATTTTTTGTCGGTAATCAGCCACAAAATTCAGCATAAACTGTATCAAATAATCTGTACTACAGCATTAAACATGTCAATCAATTTGACTAAAAAAGTCATCTCAGTCTTACCCACATGATCAAAACCTCGTTTCTAACGAACAAATTTCTGATATACCAACACTAGCAAAACTAAGGAGGGCTGGCAGGGACTGTCGACCCGACCCAGTCACCCCCTAAGCAATGAAAAAGATTACATTTTTAGTTAAAATTATCGATTTTTTTTACTAATTTTAAACCACTCACAACCCTCTTTTCATTTAAAATCGACTGTGAATGCAAACTAACTTTGGACGGTCTCAACCAAGAATTCGTGATTTTACATAATTTCATTAGAATTCCCTTGAATATTTCCGCCCCCAAACTACAAATCCTAATTCCGCCACTATAATCCCAAGTTCCCAACAAACCAAATTGACTAAAGTGGCTGAAAATTGTTCAAGCTGATTGACAGCAACTATGAATGCAATAAACAAGCAAAAAACATCATCAAAAAACATAGAAACAAGCATACAACAGTAAAAAGAAACAACCTTTTACACTCTAATGACAAAATTAAGTAAAACTAATAATCCCAACAAACCAAATTGACTAAAATGATTGAAAATTGTTCAAGCTAATTGACAGCAACTCTGAATGCAATAAACAAGCAAAAACCATCATAAAAAAAACATAAAACAGTAAAAAAAAAAAACTACCATTTACACTCTAATGACAAAATTAAGTAAAAATAAAGTACAATAATTTAGCAAGATGATAACTTACAGAGATTAATTAAGAGAAAAGAATAATCTGGAAGAAGAAAACTGGTGGTGGGTATGAAGTAAAAAAATGTGTTCTTTGAATTAATATAACGCAAATTCAAATATTTAAGAAAGTAATTTGATGGAAAAGGAAAGAATGTGCAAAATTGGAAGAAGACTGAAAATGAGTTATTTGTAGGATTATATCTTCTCTGATTACATTGTCCATACATCTGGCTTATGTTTAGGCACCTTCTCACTTCATTAGTTCACCTTATGTGCATTAATATATCCGTCTTAACACTAAAACGTGTCATGTATGTCAGTGGTATAGATACGGTCATACAACAAGCTTTTTGCACTGTTTAGTCATTCTGCTTTTATCTTAACTAATATCTATGCTATTTGGCAGTTTCTCAATTGATTAGTTCAACTGAGCTGCATTAGTTTTTTAATTAGTCTCTCTTACGAGTGATATACGAAGTATTTGTTTTAAAGATATTAACGGGTCAAATATCATCACAATTGTATAGATAGATAATTTTTTTTGTTAATATCTAGGTATTTTGCTTTTGTCTTAAACAATAATTTGTATTAATTTCAATTAGTCTGGTAAAAGATGGTTTTATATCGGGATGATTGAAGTTCATCTACGGTTTACTTGAATTATAGCCTAGTTTGTTTTATAGAATCGTATCTTTGAGACAGTACCGACTCTTTACAAAGAAGGTTTTGAAAGAACTCAAGGTCTTCCATTGATGAAGCTTTGATAAAGAACAAGCAACTGAGCAAGTATAGAAAAATTAGAGAGAGAAACTTTGATGAGAGAAAGAGTAAATAGAATTTGTGTTTTGTATTGATAGAAATGAATTGTATGAATAATTACAAGTGTTGGCATGAGTATTTATATACAAAGAGATTAGGGCCAGCTGATGACTAACAGACTAACAAGAACAATGTAACAGACTCTAACAAACTTGTAACAGACTTTGACTGAGCATTGACCCTAACTAACAAACTTATCAACTGTTGAGGGAGGACATGAGAGACTGTATTCCAACACCCCCCCTCAAGTTGGAGGGTAATTGACCAATTACACCCAACTTGGAGAGCAGGTCATGATGCTTTACCCCAGGCAGACTCTTTGTCATAACATCAGCTAATTGAGAGGAAGAAGGTACATAGCTGAGAGTGAGAAGGCCTGCTAACAGCTTTTCCCGCACAAAATGACAATCCAAGTCTATGTGTTTGGTCCTTTCATGAAAAACCGGGTTCCTGGCTATGTGTATGGCTGCATGGCTGTCACATTTGACAGGAACAGGTGTGAGATTAGGAACATCCAGTTCTGTCAATAATCTTGTTAACCAAGAGAGCTCAGCAGTCAATCTCCTGAGTGACCTGTACTCAGCCTCTGCAGAAGATAAGGAAACAGTCTGTTGCTTCTTCGACTTCCAAGAAATAAGACTGTCACCTAGGAACACCACATAACCACTGACTGATCTTCTTGTCATGGGGCAAGAGGCCCAGTCAGCATCACAATATCCTTGTAAAGCATAGGTAGGTTTGTTGTTCAATAACAGACCTTGAGAGGGATCTTTGGAGAGATACTGTAAGGTGTGGATTGCTGCATTCCAATGAGATTCTCTAGGAGAGGACATGAACTGACTTAAATGTTGTACAGTGAAGGCAATGTCAGGTCTGGTGTGGGTAAGGAAGTTTAGTTTACCCACCAATGTTCTGTATAAGGAAGCATCTTTGAACAGTGCTCCTGTTGTGGAGTGAAGTTTTACTGAATTATCAAGAGGGCTAACAACTGGCCTGCAATCTTGACACTGAAATTCTTTGAGCAAGTCCAATGTGAACTTATGTTGAGTGACAGCCAAACCTGAAGCAACCTTGCTGAATTCCATCCCTAGGAAGTAATGTAACTGGCCTAAATCCTTTATCTTGAATCTGTGATCAAGAAAAGATTTAAGGTTCTGTATTTCTTCCAAATTATCACCTGTAACTAGGATGTCATCAACATACACCACTAGAAAAACCCTCTTCGCACCAGTGGTCTTGGTGAATAAGGAATAGTCATTCAAAGACTGAATGTAGCCTTTGGAACGTAAAGCAGTACTCAACTTGGCATACCATTGGCGAGAAGCCTGTTTGAGTCCATATAGTGACTTTTGTAGTTTGCATACAAGTTTTGGATCAGAGACTTGTAATCCTGGAGGAGGCAACATATAAATTTCTTCATCAAGGTCACCATGAAGAAAGGCATTATTCACATCTAATTGATTCAAAAACCAACCCTTCTTAACTGCCACAGCAACTAGGCACCTGATAGTTGTCATTTTTACCACAGGAGAGAAAGTTTCAGTATAATCTATCCCTTCTTTTTGTGTATAACCCTTCACAACTAACCTTGCCTTGTATCTCTCAATGGAACCATCAGCTTTATGCTTAACTTTAAACACCCATTTGCAACTTATTGCCTTTTTCTTTGGGGGAAGTGGAACTAGACACCAAGTATTATTTGCCTCAAGAGCTGAGAATTCAACAGCTATGGCTTGCTGCCATTCAGGATACTCTGCAGCCTCTGCATAACTCAAAGGTTCTTGTACAGGGAGTAGTGAGCCAGTGTTCAAAAGAGGACTAGTTCTGATATTACAACAAGTAGAGGAGCTAGGTAATTGTTCTGTGATGCAAAGAGAGGTCAAGGTGTGGGGGCAGGTCTCACAAGCAAAATGTGCAGCAGGAAAGTTGCATTGATAATCTTTTAGATAAGAAGGGAGAGTGGACAATCTAGTGGATTGTCTGAGGGGAGCAGAGGAAGGAATAGAAGAAGGAATGGGTTGGATAGACATGGGAATGTCAGAATTATTATTGTTATTATTATTATTATGATTAGGGCTGTGTGATGTGCCACTGTCAGAGAATGTGTGAATAGAATCAGTTTGGAAATAAGGTAGGTAGTGATTTAAAGTGTCTGTAACATATGGGAAGATGGCCTCATGAAATATGACATCTCTAGATGTAAAAACTGAAAAATTTTCTAGATTTAAGAGTTTGTATGCCTTCTTTCCAAAGGGATATCCTAGGAAAACAGAAGGAATGGCTCTTGGTGAACAGTTTGTCTCTTCCTGGTTTAGGTGTGGAAGCATAGCATAAGCATCCAAAAGATTTCATGTGTGATAAAACAGGGGGTTTGTTAAAAAGAACTTCATAAGGAGAAGAATATTTCAGAATCTTGGTTGGTAATCTGTTAATGATATAAGTAGCAGTGAGAACACACTCACCCCAATATTTCTTTGGCAATTTGGATTGAAATATGAGTGCTCTCACTGTCTCTAAAAGATGTTTGTGTTTTCGCTCAACAACACCATTTTGTTGTGGAGTATGGGAACAAGAAGTTTGATGAATTATTCCTTTAGAGTGAAGAAAAGCCTTTGTAGAGATGCTTGAACCCAATTCAAGGGCATTGTCACTTCTAATTGTTTGAACTTGTTTATTAAATTGTGTTTGAACCATGGCAATAAAACTTTGAATAAAAGAAAAAGCATTACTTTTGCAGGATAGAAGGTGTGTCCATGTTGTTCTAGTGTAATCATCAACAATTGTAAGGAAATACTTGTAGCCATTATATGTTTGAATGGGGTAAGGTCCCCAAAGGTCTATGTGGATTAGTTCAAAGGAAGAGTGAGTTTGAATTGTACTTAAAGGGAAGGACAATCTATGTTGTCTAGCTTTTGCACAAACTGCACACGACTGAAATTCCATTTCATTAGCAACAAAATCTTTACAATCAGAAATCTTTCTCAGTTTATACAAAGGAAGATGCCCTAGTCTATGATGCCAAACAGTGGCAGAAGTAGAAACATTACTACTATTAGCAAAAGAATTATTAGGAATGGAGAAGTCATCAGAAGATCTTGAGTGTTGAAGAAGATAGAGGTCTCTATGAGTTCGTCCAAGCACCAGGGGCTTCTTCAAGGAAGAGCCCTGCATGCAACACAGAGTAGGTGTAAAAGTGATGATAGAATTCAGTTGTTTTGCAAGTTTAGCAATGGACAAGAGATTGTACTTGAAGTTAGGCACAAATAAAACATTGTTTAAAACAATTTCAGGAGTGATTTTGACAGTCCCAATTGTGTTAATGATGACTGAATCACCAGTTGGTAGGGTAATGGTATAAGGTCTGGGAATGGTTCTAGTATCAGAGAAAAGACTCTTATCAGAACACATATGATCACTAGCTCCACTGTCCAGTATCCAAGAGTTAGTACAGAAAGCAGACAAAGAAGTTTGAGATGAGTTACCAGCAAAATTGGAGGAACTGACTTCAGGAGTCTTTCCCTTATGGAAATTGTGCAGTAGTTGTTGCAGTTGATGTACCATATGAGGGTCAAGGTCTTCTGTTGGTGTTTCCCCAAAAGCTCCTAAAATCCCATCTTGACCCCCAACTTGAGCATTATGTGCAGCTGCCTTTCTTCTGTTATTGATCAAACTATAACAGTTATCAATGTTGTGGCCAAGTTTCTTGCAGTAAGTACAGCTCTTAGGCTTGTTTGGTTCCTGTGTGGTGTTCTTGTTCCTGTTTTGCCATCCATAAGGCTGAGCACCACTATTTCCAGAGAAATTTCCACCATTTTTGTGAAACTTCTGATTTCTTACATAAAAGGATGCAGAATCAGATTGAAAATGAGTCTCATTTCTTATCTCCCTTTGTCTTTCTTCTTGGGCTAGGTTATTGTAGACTGTAGCAATTGATGGCAAAGGATTCTGCATCAGGATAGTGCCTCTGACAACAGAATACGTATCATTTAGATTCATTAAAAACTGAACCACTCGTTGATCTTGTTGAAACTTAACACGTTTTTCATTTGCTCCACAAGTACAGGCACATGAACAGCTGGGATTCAAACCCATAGAATCAATTTCATCCCAAATGGCTTTAAGTTTAGTGAAGTAGGTAGAAATGCTGTCATTTCCTTGTGAAAAATCAGACAATTTATTGTGCACACCATACAGTTGAGCACCATTTGTTTGACCAAACCTTTCTTCTAGCTCAGACCAAGCAATGCGAGCAGTCACAGAATAGATGATGGATTTTCCAATTTCTTCAGTCACAGAATGCAGGATCCAAGAAAGCACGATGTCATTGTTTCTTTGCCATTTTCGAGCATTTGGTGCAGTAACAGCAGGAACTTGAATAGACCCATCAATGAAACCTAGTTTATTTTTGGCAGAAAGTGCAATCATCATTCCTCTTTTCCAACCAGCAAAGTTAGTGCCATCAAATTGATTTGCAACAAGTTTGGATACAACTAGATCAGACGGACTAATATGGAAAGGACTGTCAACATTTATCTCGGAATTCTCAGAATTTGTTGAATTCTCAGGCATTTTGATCGAAAAGAAAAGATCTTTTTGTAGTTTTTACTGTTTTTGGTGAAAGAAAAGTAATAAAGCAGCGGAAATTTTCTTTTAGGAGGAAAAAGAAAAAAAATCAGAAGCATATTAATGCTCTGATACCATGAAAGAACTCAAGGTCTTCCATTGATGAAGCTTTGATAAAGAACAAGCAACTGAGCAAGTATAGAAAAATTAGAGAGAGAAACTTTGATGAGAGAAAGAGTAAATAGAATTTGTGTTTTGTATTGATAGAAATGAATTGTATGAATAATTACAAGTGTTGGCATGAGTATTTATATACAAAGAGATTAGGGCCAGCTGATGACTAACAGACTAACAAGAACAATGTAACAGACTCTAACAAACTTGTAACAGACTTTGACTGAGCATTGACCCTAACTAACAAACTTATCAACTGTTGAGGGAGGACATGAGAGACTGTATTCCAACAGGTTTCAACCGTAGTTTTGGTATAAAGAGTGAGAATAGGTCGTATGGAACCGGTTGTTCACTTGTTTGAGTAATCCAATATAATTAAAGGAAAGAGATCATAATGAATTTCGCAAAAGTGGATATAAATCATTTTAACAAACGCATATTAAAATGTGATTTTATTCCTAATTAATTGAACTTTATCAGGCATACTCTCCATCTTAAAAGATTATTTGCAATTTTTTTGGAACAACTTTCGATATAATTAATAATTAAATGACAGTGAAGACTATGTGTTACGGACTACGGTAAAGTAAATTCACAAAAGCTAAGACAATTTCGACTCAATTTGATTACGGACGGATTACTACATATACAAATAAAATACGGAGTACATGTATATCAAATTATCAATTACCCATTACTCCCAAAATCCCATTAAATTAAGGACGAGAAATAGACATGACATTTTACACCGTGTTAAACTTAAAACAATCTCATCTATTTCTAATCGAAAATCAGAATATACCCATGGGTGTCAATCTCATTTATTCCGAACTGGAATATACTCATGAGTGTCAATTTCCCTATTGGAAATTGGAACGTGGACGAGGTTCATGCATCACATTTGAGTATTTGACACAAAAAACACACACCAACAACAATATATCAAAACACTAACCCTTGTCTACCACACTAAAATCCCAAATGACGATTGGTGTTCTTGCTTTCCAAGGATCCTTCAATGAACACATAGCAGGTTATTTTATTTTATTTTATTTACATTTCTTGTTAATTTTATCTTATTTTAACGAGATGGCGTTATGAGGTGGTACTTAGTTTTTCCGAATCCCTTAATAAATGAAATTTACTGTGTTTTATTTGGTGTGTTTTACATGTATGTAGCATTAAGGAGGATTGGAGTAAAGGGTGTTGAAATAAGGAAGCCAGAACAATTGGAAAATGTTGATGCACTTATAATCCCAGGTGGTGAAAGTACCACCATGGCTAAGCTTGCTGAATTCCACAATATGGTCTCTTTCTTATATATATATTTTTTTTATTTGTGATTTTTACCTGTTTTTATGAATTGGGGTTTCCCTTTGTGCATAATTGCATGATCTTTGACTGTTTTAAAGGATGATTCTTGTTAGCCAACCCCAAATCATTTTGGGATTAAGGTGGTGGTGGTGTTGTTTTGCCTGGCTGGGGTTTTGTTATTGACGGTTTTAAAGGATGATTCTTGTCGGCCGACTTGAAGCATTTCGGGATTAAGGTGGTGTTTTTGTTGATGGGTTTTTGTTTTCTTTTGATATTTCTACTAGGGCATGATTTTATGATGGTTTTAATATTTGAGGATTGAGGATTGCAAAGTTGGATAATTTGATTGGGGAAGGGGATATATTTTAGGATTAGTAGTGTGTTGTCACAGTTGCGGAGTATTTGAAGATTTGGGAATGGGGCATTGCTCTTTTATGAATTGGATTCTATTTGATTATTCCAATGATTCCTCATATGAATGTATAAAAGTTTTAAGCTTTTAGGTTTAAATACCGTTTTAGGGAAGGTGGGAGGTATGGCGAAAGGGATCCTAGCACCGGTGGTGTATATAAATGGTGGTTGGAGTTGAGCTTCTTTGTATATTTATCGAGCTTAGATACAAAATCACCTTAGTAACTTTGTAAAGAAGCTCGACTCCCTTACAAAGGTGTTCATCTTCTTCCATCGGTTGTATACATAAGCAGTCGTAGGATCCATTAATTGCACAAGTACAAAGTTGCATATATATTTGACCCTGTTAGATTACCAAAGTTGGGAGCTTTTAAGACATTGAGGCAATGTTGCATATTTTAAATGGTTGAGTACTTGGCTCGTTGAGATGGTGAGTATATAATG
Organism: Heliosperma pusillum; assembly: GCA_022085475.1. Lineage (NCBI taxonomy): Eukaryota > Viridiplantae > Streptophyta > Magnoliopsida > Caryophyllales > Caryophyllaceae > Heliosperma > Heliosperma pusillum. The sequence continues at coordinate 87,193 of JAIUZE010001246.1, read as the reverse complement.
TCTTTCTGAAGTTACTCTGGCTGTCCGGAAATATAACATCCAAGATTTATGAACTGATTTTAAGTGATCAAAGTATATCTTGAACGTATATAGTTTTTGTTCTTTGAATAGACTGATAGATGAACCCAAGCAATGACGATCTAACTATTTTTCTGAGGCAGAAGTAGTATAATCATATTGCATAGTGCTTTGTTGGTTGTGGATGGAAATCAGCTTTCTTTAGATTATTGTTTATTGATTTTCAATTCAGAAAGATTGAACTGGTCCTGATGTTTACAGTTCCCTCCTTTGCGAGAGTTCGTTAAGACGGGTAAGCCAGTTTGGGGAACATGTGCAGGGCTGATTTTCTTGGCAAATAAAGCTTTTGGTACACTTCCTTTGTTCTTTTGCATCTCTCGTTTACTTTTTTTGAGTATTCTATAGAACAGTGAGCATGATAGATTGATAGATGCTATCTTCCTGTCTAACTGTTGGTAATGACATAATTTAGTTTGTCCTTGTTAGCACTTCATTAACAAATTTTTCATATTAAAATAAGGAATTAATACGCTTAGAGGGACACTTTTCGATCAACTCTTAAAATGTGAGTTTATGGAGGTGTTTCGAAGCTATGTCAAGTGGATTTGGGTACAACAGTACAAGTGTTGGACTAATGGTGACTGAATGTTGAAGATAGCAGGATTTTGAATTGAATGTATGATTGTAGGCTTACAGGTACGAGTAAATGTTTGCAAAAAGGTAATTAAAAATGATTGATAATAATTAGTTATTTCTAAGTATATCGGAGGGACATTTGAGAAATCAGGCATGAAATTCTCAGAAATCTTATCCTCTAACTTTTTCATGCAAGCCACCATTTGTGTCTATTTTAGGAGAAGTGTTGATTGTTTGGCACAGATTGCGTAATTTGTACCCATATCCTTGAGTGTAGTGTCAGGCATGCGTATGGTCCTAGGAATGCAGAAGTCAGAGTAATATAGCTTGCAAGTCTACTTGGGTACTACCTAAAGGCCTTAAACCCGAGCATTTAACTGTAATTTGGATTCAGAACTATGTGCGAGGACTGAGGGTGTGTCTTATGGCCTTCAGGTCAGAAAACTGGTGGCCAGGAACTTGTTGGGGGGCTTGACTGCACCGTTCACAGGAATTTCTTTGGTAGCCAGGTATCGTAGTTCTTTTCAATGTTTATTTAGCTTCTTGAACAAGGTGGTGGAGTAGCGTCATCAGTATGCCAGTATCTGCTGTATCATGCTAGTTATATTGGTTTACTAGCATTTACTCTTTTAGTCTATCCTAGTTCATTTGTGATATACTAAGCTCAAGAGTGATTATGTTACAGTATTGAGTGATTATGTTAAAAATCATATAACCATCTCAATGACATAGTTTATACTACTCCGTATTTGTTTGTAGGCCGTTTGGGCGTTTTTAGACTCTTTTTTTTCTTGAACCTTTCGATAGTTTTGGTGTTATTGCCTCTTGCCTCTTGCTTTACCACATACATATCGCTCTTTTGAAATCTGAAGGACTATTGATCTATTGCTTCGTAGATTCAAAGTTTCGAAGCAGAGATACCCGTGCCATTACTAGCAGATAAAGAAGGTGGCCCTGGAAGTTTCCGTTGCGTCTTTATTCGTGCTCCAGCTATCCTTGAAGTAGGACCGGAAGTTGAAGTTCTTGCTGAAGTTCCAGTTCCTTCAAATTCAGTGTTCAATACAAATTTGGCAGCATATAACCAAGAGGTTAGCATTTTCAATATTTTTATTATTTTCACATCTCGACAATGGAACATATCCACTTCCCACAGAATCTTTAACCCGCAGCCTTTTGTTTCAATTACCTTGTAGACTAATTGGAGTAATTGTGTAGCTGCTCTATCGTAGACTATGTTACTCTATCACTTCACTTTGCTGCCATTTTGCAGTGTCTAAGTACATTTTCCCAGTGCTTATTGGTATACCAACAGAAAAATTTTAGCTTGGCATGGCACACTAAACGTATTGCTAAACTGTCTTAGAGTAGACCTCACTATGTACTCATTTTTTATCGTTCTTTGCAAATAATCACGAATATCCTCTTTTTTAAGACAGTGTATGTACATTTTCTTTACATGCATGTTAGGTAATTCTGTGGTATTTGCTGTAATGAAAATAAATACTCTTATTTCTGTTTAATAATGGCTCGTACCATGTCTCATGCATTTGCCGAATTCCTTAGGCAAATCTTGCACCAATTGACAAAGTGGTTGTAGCTGTTAAGCAAGGAAATTTGCTTGGAACAGCTTTCCATCCGGAATTGACTGCTGACAGTCGATGGTAAGCATTGAGCATATTTTCCCTTCTCTCCTTTCCATTCTATGATTTTCTCTCATGCCTGACGGTTTTAAATGATGATTCAAGTGAATTGACTTCAAATGATCTTTAGAGTTAGACTAAAGCTTTTATTGTTTATAGGCATTCTTACTTCGTAAAGATGGTGAACGATCTCGAAGCGACTTCAGGAAGTATCGTCAAAGCTGGAGATATGAGTACATTGCAAGAACCCAAGATTGAACTTCCTATATATTTACCTTAGCAAAGTACTTTCTTTTACCCGGCTTCTTATTTTTGATTATTCCTTTTGACGATTTCATAAAAGTTATGGAATGAATCTCTTGCACTCTAATTCCCAACATTATATTCGGTTACAACAACGAATATTTGTCTCTGTGATGGGATTTTCCTTGTATATAAAATAGTGGTCTTCCGAATATTGTTTTATTTCATGAGCTATTGCAGCCAATTTTTGACCATTTACAAGGGCATATATAAATATATATTTAAGCGAAATACTTATTGGAAGCTGGTTTAAAAATGTATTGTACAAACTGTCCTTTATTCAATAATATGCTGAGGAGTGATACTTGAGCATCAAATCCTCCTGAATTGATCGGAAGTCGCTATACTAGGACATTTTTATGCACAAGTTGCTTCAACTGCTAAACTTTTTGACACACCGGTACATGGGTCGCCGAACGTGTCGATTGACACTGCAATGCTGCAACTCCGAGATCCAACGCATGCCTGTGTCAAAGTATAGAAGCTCAATAGATGTAATGCTGACAAACTGACCTGACCTGACCTAAGATCCGAATTAGACCAAACATGATCACCTTGAAAATGACCTCAATCCAAAATAAACCGCTCAACCTGAATGTGACCCAAACCCAAATGACTTGACCCTAGGTTGACGCGGATGTAGTTTCAGACAAGAACCAGTTTGTTTCTTAGGTCTAAGTTTCAAGCTTTCAACATAAGAGAAGATATTGAGAGAATTTTAAATAGTAGCTTTTCGGAATCTCACCTTTTGCACGACGGGAAGGGATTTTTTGCTCTTGCACCTGCCATGAGCGTAGCTCCCGCAAGAGCCTTGTGGAGTGCCAAAGCTTGCAAACTTGATCAAAGAAATGACTTGATTTGGAGACGGGCATTCGAGGGAAAGTACAGGCCCGACTTCCTTTCCTGTCTTTTCCGGATTCCACGTATCTACTGGTGGTGGGTGCGATTCTGATACATGTGAGCACATGCTACCAATTTGCTTGGTGGCGAAGGAAATCTGGGTCGGGTCTCCACCGATTTCCTCGAACACCACAAGGACATTACCACTTTCTTTCATCCATGAACGAGGTACATGGTATCTGTAAATTTCATGAATTTATAAGAAAAATAGTTCAATAATCTTTCGAGTTGAAATGCTACTCACCTATAGTAAATCGGTAATTCAGTGAAACAATGGAACTGAAAAAAGAGAAATAAATCGATGCTTACAATTGTTGAGGCGGCTTTCCACACTTCTTGAGACATTTGTCTGCTTTATAAGCTCCCCGGTAATCACAATAATCAACGCAACCGTTGTTGGGAGAGCTTAATGCTGGCCAATAGCGTCCAATGCTCTGTCCATTCACCCAAGCTTCGCCCTTTCCCATCCCAGTGAAGTCCAGAGCGATTGGCTCACTTCCGTCAGGAGCATCAAATGATGTCTGAATACACCCGGTTAATAAAATTAGCATCTGCTGAATTACTGAAGCATGTCTTAAGTGAGACGGTCTTGTCATGATACCGTCCTAGATATTCACTGAAAATAGGCTGTAGGTACGAATTCCAGGTTACCTTGTACCAGGTTAAGGGCTGGTTCTTAGGAAAGTTAGGTAACTCCCAAAGTGATGAACTTCCACTGGCAAGTTCCAAGTCCTCACCTTTCAGTCCAATCTGCAATTCAAACAAACAACATAAATTGAACTCCAACTATCTAATATTCTTAGTTTAGAGATTTCGGACAATTACCGAATTAGTAATTTCTTCGGTAAGTCCAATATTTTTTTTAAAAAGTTTTTGAAAAACTGATGATCAAGGCACCGAAATGACAGACCTGGTATGTCCAGCGTTGAGCGGAGAGATCGACAGTGAGACCACCATTTGAGAGTCGGAGTGACACAGGACCAGTAATTCCAGCACCCGTTAAATCGAAAAATGGACCGTAGTTCTACACAGTTAAAGTGTCCATAAAAGTCAGATAAAGCACTTGACATAATGTTACTTAGGATTAGGAGAAATGCTCGCAGTGGGGTGTAAAACTTGCCTGAAGTCCCACAGTCAAGCTCAAGAAATCAATTGTGTTGTCTCCGGAGTTCAGAGTTACAGGAAAATCTACTGAAATGTGATGATTTCCGTTGGGAGCGTATCTGCTGGTATCTGCAGCGGCACAGAAAAGAAATCAGTGTCAGGCAAATACCCATTATTGTTTAGCTACTACGACGACATTACTCCAGTACCTCTAGGGCTCTGCACAAGGCGAGTAACGGGGGCTAGAATGTACACAGCCTTACCCTGTTAATGATACGACGAGACAGTTTCAAGCTGACCCTTACTGAAAATTGCACCAGATGACGGCTTTGTTTCTAGGGAACTTTGAGGATTTCAAATTCTAATGTTAACAATGTCATTTTTTTGGCGTCTGGACGTCTAGTTTAGACTTGATTCGAAACTCTGTATATTGAGGAGGCCTATTGGATGCCCTAGACGGTTTCAGATGATGATTCATGTCAGCCGACCCCAAATCATTTTGGGACTAATGCTCTGTTGTTGTGTTTAGACTTGATTCAAGTCAGGTACGGCTAGAGGACGGGAAAGGTGTATTCCTATTTTACCTGCAAGCTTCCCGTTGACAAAAGTATGAAGGCCATGGCCAAGTGATGATACATGTAGAACAGTTTGAGATCCATTCTGAAGAACATGTTCATCGCCTTTCATTGTAATGCTGCAAATGACAGAAGACTCAATGAAGCTACTCAAATGAAGGTTATTGACTAGTTTAAGGATGAACCGACTGAAACTGGCAAAGGTACATCTCGAGATTTAATCAAGCAACAACTATACCTGTACCACAAGTAGTCACTTTGATCAGATGTGGTATTAATTTGCTCCAATAAGCCCGGTTTCACAAAGGCGGACTTCTTTGATATCCCTATTGGCTCACCAAACCAACTCCAACTCGACCCAAGTACTCCAGATGAATCGATGTTGTACTTAAGTGATTGAGGGATGAACTTTGGAAGCATTGCCATTGAATTTATCTGTCGCAAAAATATTTTGTGAACTGTTAAAACATATTTTCTTCTTAGTTTATGATATTCTGAAACACATTTAACCAAAAATGAAGGTATTAATTTTTTATGAACGTATTTTTTTCTTCTGTTGTATTAAATTTGGGTCGTGATACCACATTGCAACCGCTTTCTAAAGGTTTTGTAGGTTTCTGCCTTACTGCAGCCACATTAACAGCAAAAGGCCAAAGAACCGGCCGACTAAAACCAATATTTAACACCATGACTGATTTTCCCTTTTAACGAGTACTCAACCATTCAGAAATAATGAAAAACGCACCTTTGCAGTATTAAGTACGACAGTTTTGCAGTCGGGTAAGATGCTCACAGACCATGCAGGCAATCTATATGAGTTGCCATTGAAATTTACAGTTGCATCGGATTGAGTTCCCGTGTTTGCCAGAAAAGCAGAACATAAACCTGATTCTGTTTTATACACAGATGCCTGGAACACAAATAAAATCCGATCATCATTAAGTACCTGCACAACTTTAGAACTTCCCAAGCCGTAATTACATAAATACATCAAATATAGAATTTTCTGAACCTGCTAGCATAGCATTTCTTACAGCATGAAAAAAAAAATCAGTGCTTAATTATCATACCTCTAAATTTGATCCAAGAGACGTGTATGTGGGATCCGTTGAAACCATTGCTGCTTCACAAAGTTTTATGGCCTTGTGCACGTCTCGTAAGTGGCCCCATTTCGGCTGTCTAATGATACCTACAGAAGAAAAAAAGACAGATAGGAGGGACAGTAATAGTATTACTCCGTATTGGAAGACAACATGCTCTATACATTAACGTTATATTGGAAGGCATTCACAAGTTAAGGTTACCATATTCATCGATTGGAGCGTCATAGTCGTAAGTTGTCGTAATGAACGGTCCACCAGATGAGTGTCCAAAGTTAGTTCCTCCATGGTACTGTTTTTGAAACAAAAGAGACGCCTTTGAGTTCACTGTTTCAGACATATCATAGAATTCAGACTAATACGGCGAATATTACCATGTAATAGTTTTGCATGGTTCCCCCTCGTTGGTAAAAACGTGCAACTGCAAAAGCCAGGTCTTCAACTGGTCGATAAGGTATCGGATTGCCAAATGAAGTAAACCTGAATGGAATATAAACGTCAAACTCACAAACCATGTTTAGAAAGAGACTTATATTACGGAATATGATCTCACCATCCACTCCAATTTTCAGTCCATAGTTTCGGCTTTTGATTAGAATTTGGCGTGAACTGATCGCAGTAAAATCCATTGCAAGTGTTAATCTGTAAGTAACAACAATTACAAGTTTTTATAAGCATTCTCATATTGATACCACCTTCCTCAAGGCACATACGGAAGGGCATTTTAACCGTTTCACATACGAGTTCTCGGGAAATCAGGCTCTTGCCCATAGCGGAATAAGGAATCGGGAATGCCCCATTTGTAAACGTAGTCGTTTTTTGGATATGAAATGTTTCTTCTATATATATATATGTACAATTTGAATTAAAGTGACATTTATATCTTATGACCCACCTAATTAACCTTACTAATTGTCTACTCTACCTACTCACTTAGCTATGTGCCAAAAATAAATGGAACAATTCCGAAAAATAGAAGAGGATACTTAAGAACAGATCATTTCTAATGCTTCCTTGTAGAGATAAACAACAACGGATAAAGATAAGAGGAACGAAAGCACGAAACTGTAACGTACAATCGGATCAGGAGCATCAGCCTGCTGGCACATGACCCACGGCACCCCGGTATCCAACGACACTGCCATGTTTGCTGCCCATTTGATATACGGTTTTGCAGCTGACCCATATGCCGAATCTATGTTCCCATACTCATTTTCTATCTGTCATTAACATATAAATATATCGTAAATTAGGCCGTAAATGACAGGTTTATAGATAAAGTCAGACATATAACAGGTTTTGAACCCAAGTTATAGGAATCGCTTAATCGCCCCTTAATGACTTTACTAATTACGCTTGTCGACATTTGCATGAATATAGTGATGTTGACAGTTAATTAACAAGAAAAACACAACCAGAAATACTAACTCCAGTTGATTAGTTGTACCAAGTTGGATTTGTTGCCCAACTGCACACAACTACCCAAGACTTTTCGACATTCATCAACAAGAACATTGTAATTAACCTGAGATAGAATAATTGGTCCGCCTTGTGAAGCGTAAAGGTTGTTCTTTTTCATCAAATCCACAATGTAGGTCGTGAATCGCTGCATCTCTTTCTGCGAAACCAATCAACAATACGAAGTCTTTCTGATCAAAAACTCGCCTAAAATTTCATTAATCTCACGATAACAACGAGGATTAATACATAATACCAGTACTACCTTGAATGGCTCATTGTCTGTCCGGAATTTGATTCCGGGAATGAAATGCAACCAAAGAGGAAAGCCACTGCATTCACATCAACCACAATAATCAAAATTCCGAAACTGTAAAACAAAACTTTCAACATCCACATATATTGATAATTTACGAAAACCACATATTTAACCCGAAATAGAAAGAGCAATTTACCCGTAATTCCATTCAGCACATACATACGGACCGATCCGAATATGAACATAAAGCCCTGCTTCCCCAACTAATTTCACAAACTTGACCAAATCTTTTCTACCAGAAAAATCATACTGCAATTAATACCAAAATACCAAAATTAATCACACATTAAATTAAACAAGAGTAATAAATAAATCACTTTCCATAACTCCAACTAATTAACTAACTGTCCTCACTTTATCACAATGAAGATTTAACTACACCATCTTCAAATGACATTAAGATTCAATAGTTATTGCACGAGGCGGTCTCACACCGTGAGACAACGCTATTATGTAAAAACACAGCTCATTTATAAATGGACCGTCTAACAGTTTAAGACCGTCTTATTTTATGATTTATGATTAAGATCAAATACAACTAAACTAATCATCAATCTTCCATAACTCCAACATCTAGTAAATTCTAAACTACCTTAAATAACCAATTTAATTACAAATAACAACTAAAAAATCATTAAAAACTTAAATTAAAGTAAATTAAATCACCTGGCCTTGAATTGGCTCATGCAAATTCCAGAAAACATAAGTCTCAATTATATCTAATCCACCATCCTTTGATTTTTGAATAAGGTCTTCCCACATCTGTCATTTTCACATATTAATGTTAATAATACGACAACAATAACATTACCCAGTGCCTCAAGAATTCCCGTAAATTATAATGTAAGGCGGTCTGATATACACAGTCTTACCCATGCATTAGCAATAATAAACAAAACATACATGTGCACTAGCCCGCATGGCACACGTTAGAAAAACCGATAAATAAAAGACTATGTATATACCTCAGGAGTGCTACGAGGGTAATGAATGGAACCAGAAACAAGAACACGACGTTTGCCATTAATGACCAAAGCTCTATGATCATATGTTACACTATTATTAATACCAAACGACGTCGTAATTAGATCACTAATACATATTACCATTAACACCATGATTAACCATTTTTTTAATATTATTTTCTCCATTATCATAATTTTGTTTAGTATAACAACAATGCAACTCAATTTTGCTAAACTTTTTTTTAATGTTTAGCTATTTATAAACATTTTATTAATTATAAGAATAAAAATAGTATATTTTGTTTTATGCTTAAGTTAAAATTTGGAAAAATGTTGCTTCACTTCTATAATTTGTAAAAGAAAACCTAGAAATTATAAAAAAAAATATGGTGATTGAAGCAAAAATGTTGCTTAATGAGTTTGCTTAAGAAAAGAAAACCCAGAAAAACCCAGTTTTTATAACAAGCAAACAATGAAGATTACATGAAGTTAAGTATTTATAAATTTGAATTATAATAATAATAATATTTTGATGATTTAAGTAAAAAAAATGGAAAAATAATGAGATTTATTATGTTGTACTTTGAAGTTTGAAGTGGTGTTGTTTCGATATTTAAGGGAAAAAGTGAAGATTTAAAAAGGCAAGAATGTTGCTTGGCCGCTTTGTTGAACTAAACTAGGGAGAACTAAAAGATTAGAGAATCCAAGATTAAAATATTGTGAGAAAAGAAATGTTAAATTAAAGCACAAATTTTCATTTGTGATGGCTTGCGACATGTCAAATCCCCCTCAAAAAGAGCAAGTGTGGTACAAATGGAGCTCTCAACTTGTCTTGTCACTTGCTCTTTGTGGGAGGGATTTGTCCAGTCGCAAGCTTGCGACGAGTTGCCCAATAACAAGCAAGACTTATTGAAATTAAAGTTAATTCTTCTTATTTCTATACTCATAAACCAATACTCCCTCCGATTCTATATATTCTTCCCTTTTAATTTAAGCTATAGAATTAAGGAAATGAATTTGGACATTACAAAACACTATAACTCACATGCAATTAAATATGGATCACACAAAGCACACAACCCCACCTCCAAAAATGGAAATAGGGAAGAAAACATGAATAAACCAAATAAGAAATAGGGAAGAATAGATAGAATAAGAGGGAGTATATGATTGTCCTACGTGGATGAAAAAAAAATGATCACTTTTTTATAAATAGAGTTTTTTTTATATATAGTTTTATTTTCAATGACTAAATAATAGATATTTTTTTCATAGTAAACACAGTAAAATGGTTTTTATTTATTAAAAAGTGCTTTTTTTTGTTAAAGAGGATTGAAAAGACCATCGTTTCTGAGATAAACTAATTTTTATAAGCTTGAATATACCCCTCAAATCCAGTTATTTATTTATGTGTTTTTAGTTTAACCGTGGAGATATAAATCATACTTAATTCAGTCCAAAAATTTTAAATAGAACAAACGTAATATATCGATTTTGTTTGAAAAACTTTTTAATTAAAATGTTTTGAATTTTCATCCTCCAGCACCACCGCTAATTAAGTGCTAACCCTGTAGCTCTATCACTACTTATTTGGATATTTAGCTATTTCCTTGTATTTTTCAAGAAGGATGCTATAAACCTTTTTTTTTCCAACCTACCCCTTTTAAATTAATATATCATGTGGGGTTATAAGGCAAGTGAATCAATCAAAATAAATGATATTTCAATCGGTTGTGAGGGATCAAGGTAAAAGAGAAAGTTGGAACGAAAAGATCGATAGTAACTCTCATTTATCAAAGATGAATGTGCGCATAACTTCAGTTGTAATACTAACATGTGCCTTTAGAGCATATGATAAGAAGCCGTAAAGGCAATATTATTAAGATTTTTTCACTAACATGGTAAGAATCAATATATCTTTCTAACTTTCGTGATTGAATCTTAAATATATTTCCTTAAATGGCTGATGATCATGTGCTCTTAGAGCACACATAAGAAAATGAGTTATTTAATAGGAATAATCCATCATATGTCCCTTCTTCTCATTTTAATCCATGCTATACTTTAACCCACATTAATCCAAATAATGCACGTATTTATCTTTTATTGAACTAGGTGACCGACTACTTGTTTGTAAGATGAATGTATGTATTGTCGTGCATAACTTTATATTGTTAATGCTTCTTTTTGTTTGGGGAAACATTGATAATCTTTCTTATGTATATATTGTAAAAACAAACGAAAATGACCTCATCACAAAAAAATGAGTATTTTTATTTTTATATTATTATTATTATTATTATTATTATTATATATAGGACACGTCAATAGTCAATACGTCCTTGTATCTCTCTTATCTAAAATATCGTGTACTTTCCTTATTCCTCATCCTACTTATTACTAACTTCCATCAATAATTTCATGGTCCATTGGTCCCATTTCATTTAATTTGTGAATAAAAAGAATTAATTAATTAATTAGTAAGCAGAGACGTATGAAATATTTGTTGTACGTAAATAATTTCATGGGATAATATTTGGTGAGTCATTGTAATTTCACCTGCCTTATTGTCATATACTAGTGTTATGACTATATATATCAAATAATCAAATATCACATACGTAGTATGTTTAATGGAGAATATATTCATGTTATCATGTATTTGAGCTGTTAGGGCAGTGACTACTGACTAGTGAGTGAGTGAGTGAGTGGATGGTGTTGGTTACGGTGGGCCGGTCTCGTACCGTCTAACTAAATGAATGAATGAACGAACGAACGAAAAATCAAAGTGTGGCTTGGACCACATGTTACGAGTGACCGAGTTAGAAGCGAGACTTATTCCGAATATGGCTAAAAATAGTAAAGAAAAAAAGTGTATTTGAATTGTTGTTAAGTTGGAGTAATATGTTATTTACGTCAGTGAAGAACGCAATTTGGATTTGTAAATAGTATAGATTGAATGAATTGTTGAGATGAATATTATTAATGACAATTGTTGCTTATATATCAATTACAAGCTGATAATAATTAGAACATTAATCTGCCTAAAATATACTATTAATATGTGAGTCTATATTCTGTATTTTATTCTAAGAATTTATCACAAAATTACCATATTGTGAATCATAACATTAAATTAATATTATATTTATGATACAAGTTAGGATGAGTTAGAAGATTTGGAATGGTTATTATTATTTTCTTGTTTTGATAAATATAGTTTTCGAGTAGTGAGAGTCGGGTTTAGCGGGTCAGGTTAGCTTTTGTCAGCTCGATTGTGAGAGGTGGAGAATGTCGGTGTTTATTTTGTTAATTTAGACGGACAGAATTTCTAGTTTTGTGTTGTGGTGGGAAGTGAACGTGGCAATTGATGACTAAAGGAGTAGTCTTGGAATCACATGAATATGAATATGAAATGTTGAAAATTGTGCGTAAGCACAAGAACATGATAATGGATAATTAGGCACGTACATTATCTTCTTTTTGGTCCTATATGTCTTCGTTTGGACTATCGTGAAGTTAGGCGTCTATGAGTTTAAAAATCAGAAGCAACAAAACAAAATTAAAAAAAAAAAGATAACTCAACTAATAATTATTTGGAAGATGATTTGTTAATAATCGAGACTCAACCGTCACTTTAAAGTTTTGGCTTGTGATGATCTTTTAATTTTTTGTACATAAAATTAGAGTCTAATAACAGTAGAGGTCCCGAGTTTAAATCCCAAAATCTCAGATGAGGAATTTCATTACATGATATGAGTGGATATGTGCGAGTGAGGGCCTAAGGGAATTGGAGTGTTAAGGTGTATATATATATATATATATATATATATATATATATATATATATATATATATATATATATATATATATATATTCACTCATTTTTCCTTTTTTTTTCCCACAAAAGTTAGAAAATGAATTTGAAACACGTAAAATACTCTACTCCATCAATAAATGAATTTGAACCATACAAATCAGACAACACTGCATCTAAAAAGGAAAAGAGGGAAGAAAATCCGACTTACCCAATAAAGAAAGAGAGAAGAAGTGGGTGAATGAGAGGGAGTAATACATAAGTCTTACAAAATATGAATATTAAAAAAATAATATTTAAGAAAATGTTATTTTGGCCACAAACAAAAATTATTATTATTTAGGGCATAAGATAATAAGACGTAAGGCAGATAAAACTTCTTGTATTTATTTTTCTATTGGACTGCCGTGAGTGATCTTCTGATGGTTTACTTCAAGACACTACAAAAAAGAAGAAGAAATGTATTCAAATTAGTTGAATAATTAATTAATTATAATGAAATGATTATAAATTCACAAATAATACAAGATTGTAGATTTTTGAGCCACTAGTGCATGCAATTACAATAGTTACTTAATCAAGAATACTCAATTTAGTTATTATTTACAATTCTATGATTTTATAAGTAGTATTTAATCAAATAATTGAATAGAAGAGAATACTCGAGTAATATATTGAATAAGATTTGTAAATATGCGAAGAAAAGAAACTTACTTGTATAGATAAGATACAATGCCCAAAATTACACATAAAAGAACGATATCAATACACATATTCCGGCTCGATCTCACCTAATCATATAAACAATGACATTGTATTATTTCATTTATTTTACTATGCAAAATATAACAAGAAATTAATAGAGTTAAATAATACTCGTAATAAATAATTAGTAGTGTGGAAATCTAATTCATACTTGGTGAAGTGTATGTTTAAGCCTGACGTTGGTGTTCCTTAAATCAGACCTAGCTTTATCAACCTGAAATAAAGGCGATATAAAATAAATGATTAAAACTCAATTAAACAAGGTTACGAATCTCTTATGAAGTACTCGTTAATTAAATACTTCATCTTATTCAACAGATTATCTGCATTTGATTAAATATTATTCGCATAAAAGAATAAAAGTGTAAAACACGCACGCATGTTAAATATTATTCTCACCTTTGTATCAATTTCATCTATTAATGGAACTTGCTTGTCCAATTCCTATGACAATTAAAGAAAAAGATAAGTTATTAGCAATTTAGCATGGTAATATGGTATGATAATAAACATTTGTCATAATTAATAGACATCATTAGGTCTACAAGACTACAAAATATAAATTTTAATTAGAAAATTTCAAACCTCGTTCATGTCATGAGCCAAATTCTTCAATGTCTCTAATCCTTCTGATATAACGTCTAAACCTTCATCCTTAAGAAATAATTTTGTAAGTGTTAATTGTATTTTGTTCTATTATTATATTGTACTCAATTAAAGATGGTAATTAAGGGGTAAAATATCATTTTTACCTGCTTCAATTTACGCATTTCATATTCTTGCCTGAATTGACTGGACTCTTCGGATTCTTGGAAAAACTCGTCAGTTAAGTGTGCTTCTGTATGTAAATAGCAAATAAAAAATGAATGTTATACAATTACAGTAGAGTTAGTCTTATGGAAAGACCGACTCATATTAAGATAATGTGAGATATATCATATACGAGTAACACATAAGAGGGAATAAAACAAATGAATTCACATCGAACGACGTGTTTTATGATAAATTTAGCAAGAGACTGTCTCGTATAAGAATTAATTAGTATACCTTGTAAGTCGAACTTGATATGGTTAGGATTTGAAGTAGTTGCCTTATCACTACTTCCTCCAACGTTACTTCCATCCGGGATAAGTTGAATTTTCTCTCCGATCGCGATCGCCAAATCACTACGGGCCACCATGTCTTCCTTTGTGATACCTTTGGCCTGTTATATGACAATTACAAAGCAATTAGTTAACAAAATTCCGCATTTAAGATAATCTTGTATCAGACCGTCGGGTACGTAGTACGTACAGTGGTGGAGTCGGGATTAGCCATTACGAGGGCGACACATTTCAGCAAAGGTTGAATGAATGACTTAAGATAAACTCAAAAAAAATTCAAAAGTTATATTTAAAAATTCCGGGTTTCTCATTTTTCAGCAGGTGCGAGCGCCTATGCATTATATGTGTTTTTGTAGCAAGATTATTGATATTATATAAAGTTATATTGACCTTCTTATAAGCTAATCTTTGTAACTTTGCGACATCTTCCATCAACCTAGCCTTGGTCCGCCTTAACTCCGCGTTCATTGCAACCACCTTGGCCCGGTTCGTTTCCATCGCGGCCGTGTCCGATTTCTACATCATAAATAATCCAAATATATTTATGTATAACCATAATCCTACATTATATATACACTATGCAAAAAACCATAACAATAATAAGTGTACAGTGTAAAATTACTCAGTAATTATATACACGATCATACACGAATAGCGGTCTCAATTTCGGAGTCAATCGTGTCGTAAAGACGAGTAAACGGGTCATCACCGGCGGCATTGAGTTCCCTAAGCTTGTCGACGTCGTATTTATCATATTTCTTGCATATTTCATCTACCCGGAAAAGGATATCAATCAAGCTCATTTTTGTAAATTTAATTTGATTGTTTCTTTAATTATTATTATATGTTTTGTTTAATTAATTAATTAATAATAATGAGGTAAATGAAGTTTTATTTGTTGATGTTGAATTAAGATGTTGATGAATGATTTTGATTTGTTGTTAGCGTAACCTTTGCATGATTTGTTAAGGGTCATGAATTTGGCTAATTAGCTAATTGTTTACCACGTACGTTTTGACAAAGGCAAAGGTAAATGTGTGGTGTAACTTAGTAAATTGGTATTTGGGCGATAAAAGTGGTTAAAACAAAGGTTAAACAAATTTATTCAGTCTTATGTCTATTATTGTACAGTAGGTCTTCCTTGTGACGGGTCGGACCTTGCGACGGGTTTTTTCTCTAACAAAATGGGTAGAGGGAACATGTGGGGCACCCCCCATGTGCTTCCCCTTTTCCCTTAAATGGGTCATTTGTGAGGGGAAGTGGTACCCGTCGCAAGCTTGTGACGGATATTACCCGTCACAAACAAGAATTTGTTAAGAGTTTCTTGATAATAACCTTCTATTTTCACAAAATTTTATGGTGAGTTTTATTTTTTCACAATCGATATATGGAGTATAAAGTCCACCAAATATTCATTAAATACACATTTAGAAAGTAATTTTAATAACTACTCGTATTTTTTTGGATCATTTTATACTTTTATATTGATATAAATACTACTCCCTCCTTAATCATTTGGTTTGCCTTTGATTAAAATACTCCTCACAAAGAATATAAAAGACAAACAAATAAATGAGACAAAAAGAGTAATAATAAAGCATAGAGTGACTCTTAATGTCAATATGTAAACATTATTATGGTTTAAGACTACAGCTACGGGTTTGAGGTTGAAGTAAGTCTTATTAAACGCAAACTTGTAGGGGTTATTTATGGCACATGATCATGTCTTCTAAATTTTGAGCATGCCACTCTCTCAAAAGGTTGGTTGACATAATGACATAGTTAGTTAGTTCATGTGGTTTGCAGGATAGTGCCTATACTTGGTGTATCATCTAGTGTGCAATAAAAATAGCGGTTGTGAATTCTCTGGTTATAGAAAAAATAGTTTACAAAAATTAAATTAAATGTTATAAATGTGAGGAGTCATTACATATTGATTTATTTAGTGTACGTATACCTTTCCAACTAGAATTCGAGTAAGTTAAGTCTATAAGGATGATAAAACTCTCTTTCATAAGTTGTAAAATTGCTATATTCTCAATCTTGAACCTAATATACCTGATTATAATAACCTCTTACCAATCGACCTAAACATTTATAAGTATAGACCTGGTAAAATTGACCTGGCTCGACCCAAATGACCTGACCCGAGAACCGAAAATGTATGACCCGATAGACCCGACCTGTAGTGACCCGATTGAAAGTGACCCTACCCCAAATGAACCGATTGACCCAAAATAACTGAATTAAGGAAAACAAAATGACCCAAACAACATGGCCCAAAAATTACACTAACCGAAATGTCCGGATTAATTATTGATCCGAAATGACCCGACTCAAACCCGACCCGAATGAGCTATTTGCAAGGTCTACCTAAGTACAACCGTTACATTTTGATAGCTTCTGATTTTCATACTCCAGTTTTTATTGGGCTGGACCTAAACTTTGATGACCCATCTTACGAACATCCTAACAGAGCATAATAATCTCTGACGGTTGGATCACTTAATGTATTAACTGTTATAACTTATATGTAGCCCTGGCCCAAGGCCCAAGGACCAAAGCCCAAAGCTAGTTAATAGCCCATGATAAATTGTCTAAAGTAAAAAAAACTGTGTTATAAGAAAGTTGATATATACTCAATTTTAGTGCACCATTTGTCCATTTACGTAAGTAGCAGCAAAACAAGAGGTGTTAATTCAATATTTTGTACATCGCAAATGCTATTATGCAACCGTCGTACATGTGGCGAGAATAATGTGACCACGTTTAATAAATAATGATCATGTTTTTCAAAATAGACATCATTTATCATAAAGTAATCACTATTTACAAGAAAATGGTCGCATTTTGCAGAAAAACACGGGAATAATGGTTTGTACACAGCTACACTCTAAGATTTTTATCAGCCAATAGATCATGTAGACTGCTAAACAAGAAACGTTACATATTTATTATAAACTTAAAAGAATAATAGAGTACAAGTAATACCAATATCAATATATAAAAAATTACAAACAAGAAATCAAATAATATATAAAACATTTAATTTGCAAGAATTATTTTTAGAGATCTTAATAATTATTGACAGCACCACAAGTCTTACGAACTTGGCCTTGAGAACCAGTAAGAACACCAATGTCAATCATTTTAGTCATGGACTCGGCAAAATCCTTAGCAAAAGTTGATCCATGTGAGGTAACTTGTGTCTCAAGGTAGGTTTTCGTCTCCGAATCATCCAAAAGCGCGGCATCAGATTGGAAGAGTCCCCTATGTTGCTTAACCATGGTGAAGTACTCCTCGTCGAAGACCTTAGGGGTAATTCGGTCCATAAACACGAAAGATTTTAGGTCACCGACGACTTTAGGGCACTTGGTTTTTAACCATGCAGCGTAGGATGGCGATAGGGTGGGGTCAGTGTCACCTTTTCCGGTGAAATTGTATAATCGGCCTTGGATGATGAAGCAGTGGCCGATTCCAATGGTGTGAGCGCCTGCATGCATACAATATCTTTATCTTAACCACTGTGCTAAAAAATGAAATCGATTAAATATTTAATCATTCCAATGGTAGGACGTAGGTTGCAAGTATCTAATCTAAATATCTAATAGTATATCCTCAATTAGTTGATCATCTATAATATATTATTTGGATAGACATGAATAAACGAGGTTAATTCTTCACATGCAAGTTTCCGTTATATATGGATCGCTAATTCATTAGAGTTTTAATTAATTAGCAAAACAAAAACAGAATAATTTAATAGATGTATAAAAAAAAAGGATAATGATAGGACGTAGTAGTATCGAAATTGGGTTTGTTATATCCTTCAGTAAGGTCCAAGACGTTATATGTTATACTCCGTATGTGCTTATCTGAGAGAGTGGTAATAAGACTCGGTATGATGGGATCACTAGTTGACCAGTAAAGCTATCTCATTTTCCGAAAAATAGTAAGGCTACCTGAGAGGACGACTAGGTCCTTTGGTGTTAACCCGACAGCTGCGAAGTTTCGTTTAAGGGTCGTAATGTTTGCAAATGGTGATGGAATATTCGCCAATGCTTCTGATGCTAGTGATATTTTTCCATCCTTTCTACCAAGATTCACGTCCCACCATGGTCCATTAATCTGCGTTGCATATATATATGTAGGTACGTTTTATTAGTCAATAGGCTATGTTCGACAAAATTAGCTGAAAACTTTTAGCTAAACTAGTTATTTGTGTAAGTATTGGAATGGACGGGGTACGTAAAAATAAGATGTTTACCGTGACAATTGC
The DNA here is from genome assembly GCA_022085475.1 of Heliosperma pusillum. Lineage (NCBI taxonomy): Eukaryota > Viridiplantae > Streptophyta > Magnoliopsida > Caryophyllales > Caryophyllaceae > Heliosperma > Heliosperma pusillum. The sequence goes on along the minus strand of JAIUZE010001246.1, from coordinate 68,211 downwards.
ATCCCGAGCAGCTAAGGTTAACACATCAGCACATGAAACCACGTTGGGGCACGCCTCTTCTAAGGCTCCTTTGATGGCATTAACGACCTCAAATCCTCTTAGTGTTACGTTTGGAATTGCAACTTTCTCTGTTCGATTGTTCGAAGGTGTAGGATCCAATAGAACCGAAGCATCACAACCCTACAAAATTCAATTGATTAATAAGTCTCTTATTAACTACGAGTACTAGTAAATTTTGACTAAGGTAAGCATAAAAATTAAGACAATTAGTCTAACATGTGTCCTAAAGGCACGCATTAAAAACTTAAAAGCAGAAAAGTTTGTCAATAATTGCGTTACTACTGGAAAATAAAATGAAAAACGATTTTATGTAGGGAAATTTTGTACATACCCTAACAATGCAATCATGGAAATTCATTCGGAGCAAGCCGGGAGCTAGATTTGGAGTATGGGTAACATATTGCTCAGTTATTCTCTTAGAAATTTCCTCGACGTTAGGGCACGAGTACTTGTAATAATCCGATTTCAACCCGTATGCATCCGAAATAGCTAAAAACATGGCAAAAATAGCCATGAATGAGAATAATTTTTGAACTGTCATAATTTTGATAGAATGTTTGCTCTTCTGACAAAAAAAATGACAAGAATTAATGTTTGTTTCTTACGTTTTAATTTGTTTGTAGTTTGTGTGACTTGAAACATGTGAATTACAATGATTTTATAGTAAAGACGTAGTACATAAGTGCCTTAATCAATGGTTAGAATGTCAACGTACAATGTTAAACGATATAATTAATTAGGGTTTTCACATGCAAAATAATGTTAACTCGTATATAATGCACGTTAACTCATATGGGATAGTGACAAAACATGCCAATTATTATTGACAACTCTTACATATAATTGGGGTTCTCATATTTTGACGGGAGTAGGTCAAGTAGCATTTTATTTTGTCTTATTTAACCATATGTCTAGTACTGGATCCGTCGCAAGCTTGTGACGGATATGCCCATCACAAGGGAGACTTGAAACTGTCGCATTAGAGTAACCTAATAATTAACTAATGGCGAATGACACTCTATAACTTTAATTATTACCAATAACGAAATAAAATATATGCTCTTCAATCATTCATATGCAGATTATTACTTCTGTATAGACATATAGTTGTATATAGCATATTATGACCTGCAAATAGTAGAAATGCCCAAATGCAAAGACTTACTTATTTCATGAAAGATCACAAGTTTGTGACTAAAAGTTTTCGTCATAAATGAGAATTTACTTATTTTATATGGAGTAATGCATGACAACATGCCTTATTAATATATTTGTCAACATTACAAAATACTAAGTTGTCCAAAATTAAGCCAAAAATTACATATATTTGTTTTATCTAGAAAAAAAATTTAAACTAGTCTAATTCATAAAGCGATCTGAGCACCAATTGTTATAAAGGACATTATCTTATTATGGGATAATTAGCCTAATTGTAATAAGTCCAAACTAAGAAGACTACTAATACTTGATGTTTTATTTGATAACTTGGTATTTTACAATGGGAATTGAGTTACTTCAATTAGACCTGGACAGTGTGCCGGACCAGTACAGATCGGGCCGGGCTAAACGATGATTGCTATTATCATTTCTACTAATGTCACTTAAATATAAGATAATTATATTATACTGAGTATAACCCTAGTAAATACAAGTACTCCGTATCACTTTCTATTGTAGTCGTTCACTACAAGACTAAAGGAATACTTTGTTTATGCCCTTTGATGAGACAAAATGTCTGCTACCTTTGCCAAATGGCGTCTTTGAAGTCCATGACAATACACAAATTCTTATTTCAGACGGACTAATTCCGTCTGAAAAATAAGACGGGATTATGTTGCCACTTTTTGATAAAATGTAACCACAGCTTATATCAACTTGTTTTCAATAGTGGTTACATCTAACTGTAAAGTGGTTACAAAATCTCGTCTTATTGCTTCAAACCAAAATGGTCCGTCTGAAACAAGACCGACAACCAGATTAAGCAATCCCAAATTATTAAGGGCGGCTCTATTTGTCCATTTGCTCAACTTGTCATGTGTAAAATATTAACGAAGTCTTTATCGATTTAAATAAGCTCTAATGATATACTTCATCCGTCCCGGTATTTATTTATATTTACTTTTGGTAGAATTATAAAGGAAATGATAGAGGACCACTTGTGATTGTACTTGATAGATGATAAGTGGATAATAATTTCATTGGGTGATCAAATTACTCATAGGCTATTAATATAGAAAGGTAAACAAATGAATGAGACACTGTAAAATAAAAATGATAAACAAATGACCAAGACAGAGGGAATAATATTAAAATTTCTATTCAACCTCTGAATTATTTATAATCAATTTTTGTGTCTACAAGTGTTAACATAGTCTTAGCTTAAAACAAGAAAAATATAATTATTTATAATAAACTTTGGAATTTAATGATAAGTAATTATAACTGAAATTGTCCCCTTTTAACAATAAACTTATTACTCCCTTCGTCTCGTTCAATTGTTGTCATATTTATTTTTAGGGTGTCTCAGTGACTTATTTTCTTTTCTATATTAGGAAGAATTTCTATGAGTAAGTTGATTACCCAATGAGACTATTGTTCACTTGTCATCCACCAAGTGTAATCACAAATGGTCCTTCACCTTTTCCTTGATCTTTGTGCCAAAATGGAAGGACAACAATTGACCGGGACAGAGGGAGTATTAATAAAGGAGTGTGTCTTTTTTACCGTCACCAACATTCAAACCCTAACAACCTCCAATATCTCACAAAGTGAAAACTCATTAAAAATAATCCCAAGTAGTCTCAATTCAATTAACTATCTTACTTTTGTATACATAATTTACTTACAAAAATAATTTCAGTTACATGTTCAATTTTATTCAGCTTAAAAATGTCAAATATCTCTATTCTAACTCTTAATATTATACATTTAACAATCGTAGATATTAAAAATTAAATTCAAAGTGCATTTTAAATACGGTTAGTTCTAATGTTAAATTCTTTATATAAGACAATCTAAAAAAAAAGTGCATGGTAATTAACATGTTAAGATTAACATATTAAGATTAATATATCATATTAATATTTTTTTTTTTTAATCAAAATATATCCTTCTTTGTTAAATAAACTAAATATTTATATTAGAAGAGTAAGCAACATGTTATAAACCAATATAACATCCCAACATGCTATAAAAATCAAACACAAATACTTGTATAGATTTGGCCCATTAGCAACTGGACTATCTGAAAAACAATTTCATTGAATTTATAGATGAAAGCCCGTTTCATCTAAGTCCATATAAAGTTTGAAGTGGGCTTAAGTTTTAACAATCAAAATTCCATTGTTTTCGTGGTAAAAAAGAGACAAAAGATACTTTAGAGAATTTGAGTATTTTTGATTTGTCAATCATGAACAATGCCATATGAATCTCCGGAGTATATAATAAGAAAATAAGTTTATCTAAATTTTTCCGTCTAAAGTACACTCACACTTAAATAAGGAAACATATACTCCCTTCGTCCCGGTTTAATTGTTGTTCTTTCATTTTGGCACAAAGACCAAGGAAAGAGGGGTGGTTCCACTTAGTGGATGATAAGCGGACAATAGTCTCATTGGGTGATCAAATTACTTATACAATACCTTCCAAATATAGAAAGGACAACAATTGACTGAAATACCCTAAAAAAGAATAGGTCAACAATTGACCGAGACGGAGGGAGTAACAATATGAGCAAATTGGCTTAATTTTTCTTATTGGTAAAAGACTTACTCACTCCGTTTTTTGTAAGTCGTCTTGACTTGAAATTTTAAACATTAATAGCTTAAAATTATAAAAATTACTCCGTATATCACTAAAAATTTCTTATGAAAGAGCTATGATATATATGAGTATACATTTTCACATTTCATAATATTTGACAAAAAATAAAGAGAGAGGTGAGTGTCTTGAAATATAAGAATATAAAACAGAGTTATTATTTTGATTAAAATACACTATTTCTTGACATTACTCAATCATCTTGATAAATTTTCCAGTTTAAATTATTTTCTTTATTTTATTAGGAAGATAAAAGTTAAAAAAAATAATCTGTTTTCAATTTAAAACCTATAATTAATCAACTAAAAATTCAACTTTTATAACTACCGTGCAGTGCACGGACCTATACTAGTATTACATTATTTCCTTACACGCGCCAATGTAAAATACTACTCCGCTATGAAAATAAAGTGTTCCTCTCAAAAGGAGGCAAGTGGAGATCCAATTCATTCCACCTGCCCTCTCATTTGTCTCCTTGTGCAAAGGGATCCGATCCGTCACAAACTTATAACGGATATACCCGTCACAAATGAGAATTTGTGATTAACTAATACGTTTATATAAATGCACTAATTTTGGCTTACTTAGTCTCATTGGTGTGAATTCTTGAATTTATAATGACAATTGTCAAGGCCTGCATAATAATACGACCTAGTACTCCATTTCAACAAATATCATACTATGTTATACTCCTTAATTAATTGGGTAAGTAGTCTATTGTTTGAATGAATATATAAGGAGGTCTATTCCTAATTTAATTGATAAATCCCTCAAGTAGGCATGCTTAGTACTCCTAGCTAAATGTAGTTAGTTTCATGCATGTTTTTAGTTTGTAAATTTGGCAAATTGGCATAAAAAGATTCAAATAATCAAATAAAGATTCAAATAATCGAAGTCATACTTTGGACCAACAACATCATTTTAAGGATGTTATTAGTCTCCTTTATATTTCACGGTTGTCAATTGAAAACTCTCTCGATATGACTTAAATTTCATCAATTCGTAATTTCACAAAGACTAATAACTAAGAACGAGCGCGACATTTATCCGCGACAAACTACACTTCTTTGAACAAAAAAACAAATCACTATACTTGCTACTATTACAGTTTGACAAACGGATTAACCGGGTCGGGTCATCTTGATCATGGCTTAAAAAAATCCAGATCGGGATTGACCGTGTATGGTCAATTTGGGTAAGAGTAATACTTGGATCGGTTATTATCAAGTTATTTAGGTCAGTTTCGGGTTCAGGTCAATTTCGAATTCGGTCGGGTCGGGTTATACATGGCCAGGCCAATTCGGTTGCAGGTCAATTTCGGGTGTCGGGTTGTGTCAATTTATTTACTTATTTCTACTTGCCAATAGACTTGACATCATAGCAAGACTAGAGTTCGTAATTAGTCTAAGTTACTAATTTTTTTTCTCAGGACAGAATTTGAAGCATGATGACGAGTTGTTCACACTTTCGATTCCTATAATATTTCAAATTTTGAGACAAATTAATACTTTTAATTGGTTATGTTAGTTAGGTAAGACGATCATATCATTCAGGCAGCATTATTCATTCACATTTTGACAATTGACAAATTAATACTTTTGATTCATTAATTATGTACGTAAGTTCAAAGTCCTCTGCTATAAAATCCCGAAAATTTGCATGCTTCAGGGCACAATTCAGAAACATATAAACATTGATACTTTTGTTTGTAAAAGAGAGGTAAGTAAGATAATCCGAGAGAAAAAATGACAACATTTTGGAAGGTATTGACATTGTTTGCCGTATTCGGCATGATGGCCAATGTAGGCCATTCTTATGCTCCATCGCCTTCATGCCCCAATGTCGAGGCTATATCGAAGAAAATCACCGAGTACTTTGTACACCATGATCCGACTCTTGCTGCTGGCTTGATCAGAATGCTCTTCCATGATTGCATTGTTAGGGTATGTACTACTTATATACGGCCTTATTAAAAATAATTCACAATTTAATGTAGCCTGTTTCGTTTATTTATAAGAGAGTATATTCATTATTTATGCAGGGTTGCGATGCTTCAGTCCTTTTGGATCCTACGCCTTCCAACAGTGCAACAGAGAAGACCGCGATTCCAAACTTAACTCTCCGAGGGTACAAGGTGGTTAATGCCATCAAAGCAGCATTGGAAAAGGTGTGCTCTGGTAAGGTATCATGCGCCGATGTACTCTCATTGGCAGCTCGAGATGCAATTGTCGCGGTATGTATACATCAGCTATCGCAGCCATACATTTGTTATAATGAAATTATTTAGAAGTTTAATTTGTAACTATTAAAAATAATGTTGAATGATGCAGATTGGCGGGCCTTACTGGCATGTGAATCTAGGACGAAAGGATGGAACAGTATCACTTGCAAGTGAAGCATTGAGAGACATTCCATCGCCCTTCTCAAACATAACAACCCTCATTAAGAATTTTGCAGATGTCGGTCTAACACCAAAGGACTTAACAGTGTTATCAGGGGCACACACCATTGGAATCGGTCACTGCAATATTATCCAAAAGAGGTTGTACAATTTCACTGGAAAGGGAGACACCGACCCCAAAATAGCACCAAAATACGCAGGCTTCTTAAAACAAAAGTGCCCCAAAAAGGTTGGAGATGTAACATCTAAAGTGAACATGGACGTCTTCACACCATACACATTCGACGAGAAGTACTTCACAACTGTGGCTAAAAATGCGGGTCTATTTTCATCTGACGCTGCTCTTTTGGACCACTCCTCCACCAAATCTTATCTACTTTCTCAAGTTTACTCCCGTGGAGCTACCTTCGGCAAAGATTTCGCAGTCTCGATGACTAAGCTCATCAAGATTGGTGGCACTCAAGGTGAAATCAGAAAGACTTGTGGTGCTGTTAATTCTTACGAATAACTTTCCAAGTTTCCATATTCATGGTTTCGACATGATTTATTCACTTGTTATTGCAAAGTTTTATTTCTTTTGAGAAATTTTGTACTGTATTCTTTATACTATAATGCATTTGTATTTTTATTTATTATTTGTTATATCTTTGATCTTTTGTAAGGTTGGTGAAGTTACATAAATAACTTAGTTTCTCAAAATCCTATAATTTAATAATTTTTAAATATTAAAAATTTCTGTATGTGTTCTTTTGATAAGTTTAAAAATTTGTCAAAAGAATCTAAATACAACTAGCAAGGATACTTTTAAAACGTTGTTAGCCTTAAAAGCTAATGCTATAACTTTATTGTATTTGGTTCCATGGAAAAGTCAAGTGTATATTTGTATTTACAACTTTGTTTCACTTTAACTCGGGTAGTTATGACAAAGTGATCTATAATAACTCAAAGACCTCGCAACTTTCGCGCAACATCAATGTAACACCTAGCTCGCTTACTCGAGAGCCTTTAGAAAAGACCTTCATTCCCAACCACATTTCCCGAGGTAGTAGGCACCAAACTCGAATCTCAAAACACGTTTAAAAGAAATGTCAAAGCAACAAGGTCAACATACAATCCCAAACCGATACTACAAAACCATACTCAAGTATACTACAAAATCAAAACTTAAAATCTAATAAGTGAGCATGGCCAATTCCGCTTCAAGGTCCCGAGCAAACAAGCCAAGCATATCCATATCATCAATTAGACCTGCTCAACAACTACTCAGCATTCGCCGGAAATATCGAATGGATCACATAAGTTTTAAAAAATAAAAATTCAACGGTCAGTTTACATGTATATAATCAACATCATATACAATCATAATATTATCATCACACATATCCGGTGCCATCACAACTCGCTACCATCAAGTAGCGCATCGAAAACCAACTAGCTATCACGATGCCACAAACAAGCACATTGCCGTGTCCAGCGCACGCCGTAGAAACAATGGGCGCTATTGCAGCAGGTCACCTCAGACCAATTTCATCACCGCGTGCACTCTCTCCTCTATCGCATGAATCATGAGGAGCGACCCATAGAGTCTATATATGGAGCCAGTTTCCCGCAACTACTCCTTATAAAAACCACATCCGAACACCATAGTATTACAATAATCACAACAACACACCCAAACTCTAATCGACATGTCACAATCATATCACAATACACATTAATCAATCAGATACACATATATAAATCGAGTAGGAATATCCTACCTTATCAAGAAATTCACAAGTAATGCTCACAAGAAAAAGCTAGAAGTCCTCTTTTACAAAGTCTCCACCTATATATAATCACACAATAGTACAAATACTACTAGATTCCCCTATTTACTACACTAATGAATCAATATAACATGAACTATATGAATTTCTATCCAAATCCTATACTAATAATCAATTATCTATAATCTATATCAATTTTCTCCAATTTATATAATAAACGTCAACAATTCCGTCATCTATATCAAATTCCCCAAATTCTACACTAGTAATAATAATCTAAATCAATATCATCAATATAATCTAATCTAATCTAATCAATATAAATCAACTTAATAAGTTTAATCTCAACTCTGGGATCAAACTAATTAACATAATCAAACTAATTACTCAAAACCTAACGTAAAAGATGTTTAACGAAAAATCACAATATCAGAGATGAAAATGACTTGCTTGATTGGAAAAGATGAAAGATAGATCTAGATAATTGATCTTCTCCAAGCAAGATTAAGGAAGGATTAGAGGATAATTAGGGAGTAATTATAGAGTATTAGAGAGGTTTTAAGTTGATAACAAGAAGAATGAATGGTTAAGAATAAATAAGGATCTAATTATATATCTTAAATCCCGATTTACGGAAAACAGATTTTTCGCAAAACTTGACCTCACTCGGTCGAGTAAACCTTTACTTGACCGAGTGTCAAAACTTTACCCGAGTAACTACCTTAATTTGTCTACTAAAAACTTACATAGTATTTTCCAAACTCCCAAACAACAGCCCACTCGATCTTTTGGTACCACACTCGATCGAGTAACGACCTTACTCAGCCGATAGCACTCACCAAACTCGACCGAGTTATCTCACTCGACCGAGTGGCCTAACCGAGTAGTTGCCTAGAAAGCCTCTAGTATTACAATCAATCACGCCATAATCCTAAAACCACAACACACAGACACACATACACGAAAGGCACAAAAGTAGAAGTTTGAGAAATAGAAGATCTAGGAACAAGGAGACATAATATGCAAATCTAATATGGTATCAGGGCTCATGGCAATGTGGCTTAAGTTAGAATTTACTGAAAAGGAAACAAAGACTTCAAATGTCGGGATTCCACATTGGAGAAAAGAGAAGTGTAATCTACTTTATAAACCAATGAGCTACATACTCTACCCATTAACAATTGATTTGGAGTGAGATGGACAACCCTTCGACTTATGAAATTAACAGTATCTTGGGCCTGGCTAGGCTTATGAGCGGATATAATACATCACATGGTGGTAGTGAAGATGACATTTTGTTGTGATTATCCTAGAAACTGGGCCATTAATTGACGAGTTAAAGAAGCGACTTTAGTACAAGTCGCTGAGGCACTCAACAACTTATCTCTTTCCCTTATCTTAACTTTTTTTTTTATGTTAAACTAGTCGCTCCAGAGGTGAGCGACTTTAAAATAAACCTAATTTCGAAGCTGATGTGGTTCCATTTTTGCTATTTAGTTTCAACTTTCAACGTAACCCCATTTTGATAATTTTCAAAGTAACCTAGTTTTTGTACCGGATATGCTCATCATTATACTATGCTTTCAAGCACGACTAAATTTCGTAACTCGTCTACACCATACTTATTCCCTTATGAGCTACGAGTGAGTACGACATATTGGAATGGCGTTAAGGAGTTCTTAACTTGTTCTTATACTATCTACATTATATATCGATAGTAGTTAGGGTTGATGGCTTTAATTGTTGGCAGTTGACATTTTCATACATTCGTGCTGGCATGTATTCTATTAATATACTGTTTGTATAAACAATTACTTCAACAATATAATAGATTAATACAAATTTAAATATAAAGTTGACAATGTAGAAGAACTATACGCGTGGTGGATGCACGTATGTTCAAAGTCCTCTGCTATATAATCTCCATAATTTGCATGCTAAAGAGCACAATTCAGAAACATATAAAAATTAATACTTTTCTTTATAAAAATAGAGGGAAGTAAGATAATCCGAGAAAAAGAAATGACAACATTTTTGAAAGTATTGACATTGTTTGCTGTTTTCGGCATGATCGCCAATGTAAGCCATTCTTATGCTCCAGCGCCTTCATCATGCCCCAATGTTGAGGCTATATCGAAGAAAATCACCGAATACTTTATACACCGTGATCCGACTCTTGCTGCTGGTTTGATCAGAATGCTCTTCCATGATTGCATTGTTAGGGTATGTACTACTTATATACGTACGGCGGCCTTAGTAAAATAATTCACATTTTAATGTAGCTTGTTTCGTTTATTTATAAAAGAGTATATTCATTATTTATGCAGGGTTGCGATGCTTCAGTCCTTTTGGACCCTACGCCTTCCAACACTGCAACAGAGAAAACCGCACCTCCAAACTTAACTCTCCGAGGGTACAACGTGGTTAATGCCATCAAAGCAGCATTGGAAAAGGTGTGCCCTGGTAAGGTATCATGCGCCGATGTACTGTCATTAGCTGCTCGAGATGCAATTGTCGCGGTAAGTAATACATAATAAGTCAGTCATACATGAACAATTAATCTCAAAAGATAACATTACATATTTACATACATAAGTAAATTATTATGCTAAAACGAAAAATGGTGAATAATGCAGATTGGCGGGCCATACTGGCATGTGAATCTAGGACGAAAGGATGGAAAAGTATCAATCGCACAAGAAGCATTGAGAGACATTCCATCACCCTTCTCAAACATAACAACCCTCATTAAGAATTTCGCAGCTGTCGGCCTAACACCAAAAGACCTAACGGTGTTATCAGGCGCACACACCATTGGAATCGGTCACTGCAGCATTATCCAAAGGAGGTTGTACAATTTCACCGGAAATGGAGACACCGACCCCAAAATAGCACCAAAATACGCAGCATTCTTGAAGCAAAAGTGCCCCAAAAAGGTTGGTGATGTGACATCAGTAGTCAACATGGATGTCTTCACAGCAAAGGTATTCGACGTTAAGTACTTCACAACGGTGTCCCAAAAAGCAGGACTATTCTCGTCTGACGCTGCTCTTTTGGACCACTCCTCCACCAAATCGTATCTACTTTCTCAAGTTTACTCCGGTGGAGCTACCTTTAACAAAGATTTTGCGGCCTCGATGATTAAACTCATTAAGCTTGGTGGCACTCAGGGTGAAATCAGGAAGACTTGTGGTGCTGTTAATTCTTACTAGCTACTAACTTCCCAAATCCCATGGCCTTATTCATGGTTTCGACATGGATTTATATATTTATTCTCTATTCTTGCAAGGCTGTTTTTTTTTTTTGAGAACTTTTGTATTCTTTTCCATGTAATCCATTTCTTTAATTTTTTTTCTTTTTGTATTAATGATTATCACTCTATAAGGTCAGCCGAGTACTTTAGTTGCTGAACAATATATCATTATAAAATTTAATTTTTAGTTTATTTAGTGTGTTTTCTTAATTCCAAAGACTTTAAAACTCTCTTTTGGCAGCTAGAGGATGAAATTATAAAATGTTTAGGCTATTAGAGGATGAAATTATACCACGAATTTTTGGTTGCCATTCGAATTCGAGCTAAGTACGACTCCTCTGTTCGGGTTTTGGTTATCATTCGGGTCGACTCAGTTTTGCTAAGTCTAGTTGTGCTAGAAGATAGTGCTTTTTAGGGATGAGGTTGAAATCAATCAAAACTAATTGGCCCAAGACCCGAAATCGATCAAAACTGCATATAGGTCGTGAATATAAGACCCCCAAACTCGAATTAATCTTACTCAACCTAAACTTAATGAATTTGTTGTTAGATATGTGACTCTTTGAGTCGCATTAGAATATGTGAGAGTTTGATTAAAGGTGGTAGGAAAGCCGCTCAGTTTAGGAAATTGTATAGGTTTTCTTATTTGTCTGATTTCCTAATCTTAATAGGTCTTTTATTCTACTGTGAATAACTATATAAAGACACCGTACCAGGTAATAGCCTTTAAGGTAATAGAGAATGGTAGAAAACTTGAAAAGACAAGTTTGAGAGCTCATCTTTTGTAATCTGTAATTCTCTCCCTATATAGTGCAATATTTGCCTGGCCCTGTGGACGTAGCTATCGTATTGATAGTGAACCACGCACATTCTTGTGTTCTTTATTCTGCTATTGTTTGTGCATCGTCTCAACACGCTTCCACGCACAACACTTGAAATCTACCCAACTTGATATGTAGATCAATAGTCACCAAACCTGTAAAGGAACCGCACTAAAATCACGCGAAATAACTCAAAATTACCCGTAAGCATCAATTCTTAAACATTCTCTATTAAGTAACTTTGTAAACCATTATTCGCTAGTCATAATATTACTGCATACTGACATGAAAATGACCCGACCCAATGCGACCCATACCCGGAAATTAAATGACACGACCCGAAGTGATGTTAACTTAAAATGACCCGGAAAATGTTAATTAAACATTAACCCAAAATCTGTAATAACTCGACCCCAACTTGGACTCAATTTTTTCCATATCTATATCGAGAGTAACCGATGCACGCACCAATTTAAATGATGTTAACAATAATGTGTTGGCGGAGACCAAGAAATGGAGCTTAGAGCGAGGCTTTTCTTGTTCGAGATGTAGCAAATAGCCTCCAGTTAACCACTATGTGTAAATAAACCAGTCCACGTTTACTGGTAGCGACTAGCGAGTTGGTCCCATAAATTTCCAAAAATGTGTAGCGAAGCACAAATCAAATTTTTACCCATATTTTTTTTGCTAAAAAAACATTATGTTCTATTCTAAATAACTTTTTTTCAAAGTAGGGTTATTGAGACAATTAAATCTCGCTTTAGGGTTGTTTTGAAACTATTTCTCGCCAATGGGTCCACGTCATCACTTTTTATTTTTTTTTACCAAAATTTAGTTAAATCGCTAACTGAGAAAGCGATTTACCCATTTTCCCTATTTCTACGAAACCAGACCTTCTGCCAAATTTGGAACGTAAAAATGGGGTAAATCGCTATGGGGCGCAGCAATTTAAGTAAAATCGATATGCCCCATAGCGATTTTACTTAAATCGCTATGCCTCATAGCCTATACGCGTACCTTCTGCTTTTTGGGAGTCGGGGGAAATTAGCAAAATCGCTATGCCCCATAGCGATTTTACTTAAATCGCTGCGCCCCATAGCGATTTACCCCATTTTTACGTTCCAAATTTGGCAGAAGGTCTGGTTTCGTAGAAATAAGGAAAAATGGGTAAATCGCTTTCCCAGTTAGCGATTTACCTAACTTCTGGTAAAAAATAAAAAGTGATGACGTGGACCCATTGGCGGTAAATAGTTTCAAAACAACCCTAAAACGAGATTTAATAGTCTCAATAACCCTACTTTGAAAAAAAAATCAATTAAATATGTCAATTAAAAATTATATACAATATATACATAAATATTCAATGAAAAATGTTTTTCAAATTTGATTTAAATAAAATTTTGGTATTTAAATTTCTCAATGTAACTTTACAAAAAACAAACAAACTCATGCTGTGATTATTTGACCACCAAAATAAATAAATAAATAAATAAATACAATGTTTCAATATGCTTTTTAGTAGTTAGGAATAGTAGAATTTATTTTGGATCAATAATATTAAATTCTCATAATTTGTAAATTTTTTAATGGATTAAATTTCATTCATAAAAATATATATGTGGTTAATTACACATTAAAAAACTTATGTGGTCAGTTTATTACCATTTTTTTTTCAGCGATAAAAGATAATGTTTTACATTTTTCATATATGGTCAGTTTACACATTAAAAGATCATATTGGAGCTCTTTAATTAACACAACAAAAACAAATAAAATAATAAATGATTTAATACTCCCTTCATTTTTCATATATGATGTTTTACATTTTCGAGGTAAACATTTGACATTAATATTTACAAATATATACTTGTTGAAAAATTATAAATTTGCTACCATTATATTCCTTACGAAAAATATCTTTCATATGAATATACATATTATAATATTTAGTCTTATAATTTACGGAGTAAGAGATATTGAAGATAGATGTGAGTGTCTCGAAATGGGAGAAAGTCGTTTATAATAAAAGAGGTAGTATTAATACTAGTTTTAATTCTAACACTTAATACAATTCACTCTTTGTTTTCCTCATATTGAAGCATAAGTCATACTATATTCATTTCAATAGTCTATTAAGTAACCGTTATCATACGATCTAACCCTCAAACAAATTCATATCATCGTGAATTCACAGGCAAAAGAACTAATCATAATGTTATTAAACCCAAACATTTAAAGTCTTCTCCTTAAACCACGTCATTACAAAACATCTTTCGTTTTTCAATAATGTTGAAGCATGTGGGGTCTGTGGTGGGACCAGTTTTAATATGAGGAAAAATATATCCTCCAGTTATTCCTAAGCAAAGTTAGTCATTTATATTTGATGATATTTTTTTATTATCATATCTCGGTAGTTTTATAAGTAGAAAATTTATTTAAGTGGTTTATATGAGTTTAAGTTGGAAAAAAAATGATTAATAAAAAATGTCATCGTCTCATAAAAAAAAAACAATCATTAATTTATAATTGTGGTGATGCAGAAATACAAACACTAAAACAAAAAACCACAAAATATTAACTTAATACGAACCCTTATGTAATTCTTAATTTAAATTCGACTAATCTCCTTTCTATACGGTGGAGTAATGTGTAAGGTGCATTTATACGGAAAATATGCAAAATATCTATCAATACAAATAGTTCAAATAAAAAATTGATAACAAAAATAAATACTCTCTCCCTTCAACTCCACTCTACCATATTACTTTTTCACATTTACCAAGACGTTTTTTACTCGGTAAATATCGTTAGCTACGTATTTGCAAAAATTATAAAAGTAATTAACACACTTTTCAATTTATTCATTGAACAAGGAATTGAAAGTTAAAATTCCAATCTTTATTGAATTATACGTATAAATATCCTTGGATTTTTGTTACGGAAAATTAAGAAAAATAAAAAATAATATTTATACATATAACAAAAGAAAAACCTATGCTTACAAGCGATCCTTCATTTTATCACCCAAAATGAAGAAAAAACGTCTAAATTAAAAACAGAAAATTCACACTAAAATTCAAACGTTTAATTTTTACATTAAAAAAAATGAAAAATGAAAAATAATCTGAAACCATGGGAGTAATTAGAAACTAGAGAGCATGGGTGCAAGAGAAATTCAAAGGTAGTTAAAGAGAAACAATATTGCGGCTAAATGAAATAATAATGAGGGTAATAGGTAGAGCTCCATTTAGAAAGTAGGAACGACAATGGACGGGGGTATACACAAATATATAGGGACTAACAAAAAAACTTGACCTATCTGTCCAATTAGAGTGTTATATTACCCATTTTAATCTTAAGACGGATATCTCATCTTAAGAGAGATCAGATTATTTGATAGATTAATTTGGTCAAATGTTTATTTTAAGAAAAAAACAGGTATGGATTTCCTTAATTACCTTTAATTTAAACACCCATCAAAAGTAATAGAAATAGGTAATTAAATAGCAGGGGTAGGGAAAGTATTTTATATGATTATTTAAACTTAATAATGAAAGTTTCTCATAAACATGGTTAGTATCCACTTAAATTAACGTGCAATAGACTATCAAAGAACAAAATGAAGGAGCTTGTGACACTTTATATGGGCTCAAGCTACAATTAGCCTATTTTTCTTTTTCTGGTCAATCCTCATCATACCGTGAAAATGCATGGATAAGAATAAACTACTCTATTTACATTTTTAGATTTTTAGATAATTGAATGTTGCAGTTGTGCATGTGATCACAATATACTCTCTTGTCTCGGTCATTTACTTATTTTTTTTTAATTCTTTATTAGGAGTATTTTAATCAAAAACAAACAAATAATTGGCACGGGAGAGTAATTAGTAAAATATTAAAAAATATAATAAACACGGGTTTATGTCATGACAATGTCAATTTTATTAAACTAGTTCATTATCAAAAGTATACAAAAAAAATTAGTTACACGGTATTTCAGTGGTAAATTGCTTTTTGTTGGCATTTAACGGCAACATGGATGGAGTTAAGGTAAGAGGTCCTCAACAAAAAAACTTGAATGTTTAGATCCTTGATGGAAAAAAATGTAAAGTTTAGTCCTTTTTTTATCTTAGGCCTAACTCGCCTTTAAAGGGAAAAAAATCTCCACCGTCCTCGTTATATATGAAAAGTCAGGCTACATCATCCGGACCAGTTCTGAGGGTCGTTTGAAGGGGCGGTGGCCTAGAGCTCAAGCTAGAAAAGGGCCTAATTATTTTCTAAGTTTTTAATAATATTAGGGGAAAAAAATCTTATGTAGCAAAAATAAAGCAATGGAATTTTGAATAAGGCTATATAAGAATGAATAATACTCCGTTTGTAGTTTACTTTGGATTTTTGTTTGATTCAAGTAAGTTTAAGTCATTCATTTTGTGTGGGCTATTTTTTTAAGTGTTTTTAGTTATTAGAAGCTCAAACTTGGCCAACATTTTTTGCAAGTTTAAAACTATTGTTAAAAAATCCAAAATCAATTTTTAGCAATCAAAAATAGAATAATGATATCTTACTGTATTTAAAAGACAAACATTTACAGCCATTTCCGGCTTCCACGTCATCTTTTGCAGGTTTTTTTTCCCCAAATTTGACATACTCAATATATATACAAGAGAATATTATATATAATGAACATGCAATAAATTAATTTATATACAATGGTATATCTAACACTTATTATAACAACTCCCTATAAGAGAGCGTACTCTTATGCTCGGGGTCGGAAAATGTATGATATACTCCCTTTGAAAGAGCGAACTCTTAGAAAGGAAACTTTTGCTATATAAAAGCTTTTGCCATAATATATCGAAACCTTTGACCTTAAATATATAGAAAATTATACGTAAAAATTATGATATAAAAATATTTACATTTTATAATAGAGATTTTTTGTTAATTAATTTTATAAAATAAAAATAAAAATATATAATATATAAAATGCAAAAAAAACAACGTTTATCCAATGAGTATACAAAACATCGTGTAAATTATTTTTATTAAATTTTGATTAAACAATTCTCCTAAAAGCATACCCATGCAAAATATTGCATGGGTTTAAAACTAGTGGCCTGGTGTTTCTAACTTTTACCACTTACTTTATATTTAATACAAAATGCCAAATTTGTATGTTGGAAACATTTGAATAAAATAAAAGAAATACTTATTCATTCATATTTTTTCATTGTTTACAACTAGAGACACATGGTATATTTTGACAATAATTTTTTCATTTTTCATTTGCTTAGGTAAAAAACCTCTATAGAAAAACAGTTTTCTATAACAATGGCCATACACATACAACCTTTTTTTTTAAGAAATAGCAACCTACGAAACTCATTTTTTTAATTGAAAATAAATATTTTGATTTTTTTAAACAATAGCAAAACACATACAATTTTGTAAATAGTTGAAAACCCACTTACGGTCATCTATGTCACAAAACGATTAAATGGTCTTGCAATTTTGTCAATCGAGAAAAAATGTTTATAAAACATTGAAGTTGATGTTGTCATTAATGATTTTGCAGCTCAAAATGCTCGTAGAAACTTTTTTTTTATGATTACAATCTACCACGTGCAAACAACGGACTTTTAATAGAGCTTATAATGTATGTTTAATTTTTTTTTTATTATGCATTATATTTTTTAAGGGGACCTATTCTATTGTTTGGCCCATGGGCCTCAAAAACTTTGGACCGGGCCTATACATCATAGAATTCTCGTTAATATCATTATGACATTTGCTATATACGAAAAGTTTTTAGGTTTAATTTTTGGTTTGGTATTTATATTGAATTATTCGTAATATCTCCCACATCATAAAATCCTATAAAAGTTTTAAAATTTAAAGGTCTTATATGTTGTTAAGATCGGTATTTAAACGAGTTATAAAACATAGACGACATTTTACTTAGTACGATTAAAACGAGATATGCGACCATTCATAGGTGGAGTTCTGAACCCCCTTCGGCTAGAGCTAGGTCATGTCGTGACATATTCATGCATAACAAATTTCCAGTAATGTTATTAAATCATTTACAAATTTCCAGTAATATAGTTTTCTGAAACTAACCATAAAAATATACATGTACAAGAACAAGAACGAAGTTAATTAATGATATTTAGAAAAAGATAATTATTGTTATTAAAATTGTTTTAATTTGTCGAATATGAAATTGTTGTATACTTAATTAGTTTGTTTCATCGAATTGTATACGAGTTCAAAAGGACGGATATGCTCATCATTATACTATGCTTTCAAGCACGATTAGATTTCGTATTTCGTCTACACCATACTTATTCTCTTATGAGCTACGAGTGAGTACGACATATTGGAACGACGCTAAGGAGTTCTTAACATGTTCTTATACGATCTACATTATATATCGATAATAGTTAGGGTTGAGGATCAATAATTCTAAATTTCTGATGGCTTTAATCGTTGACAGTTGACATCTTC
Source organism: Heliosperma pusillum (assembly GCA_022085475.1). Classification (NCBI taxonomy): domain Eukaryota; kingdom Viridiplantae; phylum Streptophyta; class Magnoliopsida; order Caryophyllales; family Caryophyllaceae; genus Heliosperma; species Heliosperma pusillum. The sequence goes on along the minus strand of JAIUZE010001246.1, from coordinate 49,576 downwards.
ATACATTCATGCTCGCATGTATTCTATTAATTTACAGTGTTTATATAAAAAATTACTTCAACATGAAAAAATTAATACAAATTAAAGAACAAAAATTAAAGTTGACAATGTACGTAGAACTATACGCGTGGTGAATGCACGTATGTTCAAAGTTCTCTGCTATAAAATCTCCATAATTTGCATGCTAAAGACCACAATACAAAAACATATAAACATTAATACTTTTCTTTATAAAAATAGAGGGAAGTAAGATAATCCGAGAAAAAGAAATGACAACACTTTTGAAAGTATTGACATTGTTTGCCGTTTTCGGCATGATCGCCAATGTAGGCCATTCTTATGCTCCAGCGCCTTCATCATGCCCGAATGTCGAGGCTATATCGAAGAAAATCACCGAATACTTTATACACCGTGATCCGACTCTTGCTGCTGGTTTGATCAGAATGCTCTTCCATGATTGCATTGTTAGGGTATGTACTACTTATATACGTACGGCGGCCTTAGTAAAATAATTCACATTTTAATGTAGCTTGTTTCGTTTATTTATAAAAGAGTATATTCATTATTTATGCAGGGTTGCGATGCTTCAGTCCTTTTGGACCCTACGCCTTCCAACACTGCAACAGAGAAAACCGCACCTCCAAACTTAACTCTCCGAGGGTACAACGTGGTTAATGCCATCAAAGCAGCATTGGAAAAGGTGTGCCCTGGTAAGGTATCATGCGCCGATGTACTGTCATTAGCTGCTCGAGATGCAATTGTCGCGGTAAGTAATAAATAATAAGTCAGTCATACATGAACAATTAATCTCAAAAGATAACATTCATATTTACATACATAAGTAAATTATAATGCTAAAACGAAAAATGGTGAATAATGCAGATTGGCGGGCCATACTGGCATGTGAATCTAGGACGAAAGGATGGAAAAGTATCAATCGCACAAGAAGCATTGAGAGACATTCCATCACCCTTCTCAAACATAACAACCCTCATTAAGAATTTCGCAGCTGTCGGCCTAACACCAAAAGACCTAACGGTGTTATCAGGCGCACACACCATTGGAATCGGTCACTGCAGCATTATCCAAAGGAGGTTGTACAATTTCACCGGAAATGGAGACACCGACCCCAAAATAGCACCAAAATACGCAGCATTCTTGAAGCAAAAGTGCCCCAAAAAGGTTGGTGATGTGACATCAGTAGTCAACATGGACGTCTTCACAGCAAAGGTATTCGACGTTAAGTACTTCACAACGGTGTCCCAAAAAGCAGGACTATTCTCGTCTGACGCTGCTCTTTTGGACCACTCCTCCACCAAATCGTATCTACTTTCTCAAGTTTACTCCGGTGGAGCTACCTTTAACAAAGATTTTGCGGCCTCGATGATTAAACTCATTAAGCTTGGTGGCACTCAGGGTGAAATCAGGAAGACTTGTGGTGCTGTTAATTCTTACTAGCTACTAACTTCCCAAATCCCATGGCCTTATTCATGGTTTCGACATGGATTTATATATTTATTCTCTATTCTTGCAAGGCTGTTTTTTTTTTTGAGAACTTTTGTATTCTTTTCCATGTAATCCATTTCTTTAATTTTTTTTCTTTTTGTATTAATGATTATCACTCTATAAGGTCAGCCGAGTACTTTAGTTGCTGAACAATATATCATTATAAAATTTAATTTTTAGTTTATTTAGTGTGTTTTCTTAATTCCAAAGACTTTAAAACTCTCTTTTGGCAGCTAGAGGATGAAATTATAAAATGTTTAGGCTATTAGAGGATGAAATTATACCACGAATTTTTGGTTGCCATTCGAATTCGAGCTAAGTACGACTCCTCTGTTCGGGTTTTGGTTATCATTCGGGTCGACTCAGTTTTGCTAAGTCTAGTTGTGCTAGAAGATAGTGCTTTTTAGGGATGAGGTTGAAATCAATCAAAACTAATTGGCCCAAGACCCGAAATCGATCAAAACTGCATATAGGTCGTGAATATAAGACCCCCAAACTCGAATTAATCTTACTCAACCTAAACTTAATGAATTTGTTGTTAGATATGTGACTCTTTGAGTCGCATTAGAATATGTGAGAGTTTGATTAAAGGTGGTAGGAAAGCCGCTCAGTTTAGGAAATTGTATAGGTTTTCTTATTTGTCTGATTTCCTAATCTTAATAGGTCTTTTATTCTACTGTGAATAACTATATAAAGACACCGTACCAGGTAATAGCCTTTAAGGTAATAGAGAATGGTAGAAAACTTGAAAAGACAAGTTTGAGAGCTCATCTTTTGTAATCTGTAATTCTCTCCCTATATAGTGCAATATTTGCCTGGCCCTGTGGACGTAGCTATCGTATTGATAGTGAACCACGCACATTCTTGTGTTCTTTATTCTGCTATTGTTTGTGCATCGTCTCAACACGCTTCCACGCACAACACTTGAAATCTACCCAACTTGATATGTAGATCAATAGTCACCAAACCTGTAAAGGAACCGCACTAAAATCACGCGAAATAACTCAAAATTACCCGTAAGCATCAATTCTTAAACATTCTCTATTAAGTAACTTTGTAAACCATTATTCGCTAGTCATAATATTACTGCATACTGACATGAAAATGACCCGACCCAATGCGACCCATACCCGGAAATTAAATGACACGACCCGAAGTGATGTTAACTTAAAATGACCCGGAAAATGTTAATTAAACATTAACCCAAAATCTGTAATAACTCGACCCCAACTTGGACTCAATTTTTTCCATATCTATATCGAGAGTAACCGATGCACGCACCAATTTAAATGATGTTAACAATAATGTGTTGGCGGAGACCAAGAAATGGAGCTTAGAGCGAGGCTTTTCTTGTTCGAGATGTAGCAAATAGCCTCCAGTTAACCACTATGTGTAAATAAACCAGTCCACGTTTACTGGTAGCGACTAGCGAGTTGGTCCCATAAATTTCCAAAAATGTGTAGCGAAGCACAAATCAAATTTTTACCCATATTTTTTTTGCTAAAAAAACATTATGTTCTATTCTAAATAACTTTTTTTCAAAGTAGGGTTATTGAGACAATTAAATCTCGCTTTAGGGTTGTTTTGAAACTATTTCTCGCCAATGGGTCCACGTCATCACTTTTTATTTTTTTTTACCAAAATTTAGTTAAATCGCTAACTGAGAAAGCGATTTACCCATTTTCCCTATTTCTACGAAACCAGACCTTCTGCCAAATTTGGAACGTAAAAATGGGGTAAATCGCTATGGGGCGCAGCAATTTAAGTAAAATCGATATGCCCCATAGCGATTTTACTTAAATCGCTATGCCTCATAGCCTATACGCGTACCTTCTGCTTTTTGGGAGTCGGGGGAAATTAGCAAAATCGCTATGCCCCATAGCGATTTTACTTAAATCGCTGCGCCCCATAGCGATTTACCCCATTTTTACGTTCCAAATTTGGCAGAAGGTCTGGTTTCGTAGAAATAAGGAAAAATGGGTAAATCGCTTTCCCAGTTAGCGATTTACCTAACTTCTGGTAAAAAATAAAAAGTGATGACGTGGACCCATTGGCGGTAAATAGTTTCAAAACAACCCTAAAACGAGATTTAATAGTCTCAATAACCCTACTTTGAAAAAAAAATCAATTAAATATGTCAATTAAAAATTATATACAATATATACATAAATATTCAATGAAAAATGTTTTTCAAATTTGATTTAAATAAAATTTTGGTATTTAAATTTCTCAATGTAACTTTACAAAAAACAAACAAACTCATGCTGTGATTATTTGACCACCAAAATAAATAAATAAATAAATAAATACAATGTTTCAATATGCTTTTTAGTAGTTAGGAATAGTAGAATTTATTTTGGATCAATAATATTAAATTCTCATAATTTGTAAATTTTTTAATGGATTAAATTTCATTCATAAAAATATATATGTGGTTAATTACACATTAAAAAACTTATGTGGTCAGTTTATTACCATTTTTTTTTCAGCGATAAAAGATAATGTTTTACATTTTTCATATATGGTCAGTTTACACATTAAAAGATCATATTGGAGCTCTTTAATTAACACAACAAAAACAAATAAAATAATAAATGATTTAATACTCCCTTCATTTTTCATATATGATGTTTTACATTTTCGAGGTAAACATTTGACATTAATATTTACAAATATATACTTGTTGAAAAATTATAAATTTGCTACCATTATATTCCTTACGAAAAATATCTTTCATATGAATATACATATTATAATATTTAGTCTTATAATTTACGGAGTAAGAGATATTGAAGATAGATGTGAGTGTCTCGAAATGGGAGAAAGTCGTTTATAATAAAAGAGGTAGTATTAATACTAGTTTTAATTCTAACACTTAATACAATTCACTCTTTGTTTTCCTCATATTGAAGCATAAGTCATACTATATTCATTTCAATAGTCTATTAAGTAACCGTTATCATACGATCTAACCCTCAAACAAATTCATATCATCGTGAATTCACAGGCAAAAGAACTAATCATAATGTTATTAAACCCAAACATTTAAAGTCTTCTCCTTAAACCACGTCATTACAAAACATCTTTCGTTTTTCAATAATGTTGAAGCATGTGGGGTCTGTGGTGGGACCAGTTTTAATATGAGGAAAAATATATCCTCCAGTTATTCCTAAGCAAAGTTAGTCATTTATATTTGATGATATTTTTTTATTATCATATCTCGGTAGTTTTATAAGTAGAAAATTTATTTAAGTGGTTTATATGAGTTTAAGTTGGAAAAAAAATGATTAATAAAAAACGTCATCGTCTCATAAAAAAAAAAACAATCATTAATTTATAATTGTGGTGATGCAGAAATACAAACACTAAAACAAAAAACCACAAAATATTAACTTAATACGAACCCTTATGTAATTCTTAATTTAAATTCGACTAATCTCCTTTCTATACGGTGGAGTAATGTGTAAGGTGCATTTATACGGAAAATATGCAAAATATCTATCAATACAAATAGTTCAAATAAAAAATTGATAACAAAAATAAATACTCTCTCCCTTCAACTCCACTCTACCATATTACTTTTTCACATTTACCAAGACGTTTTTTACTCGGTAAATATCGTTAGCTACGTATTTGCAAAAATTATAAAAGTAATTAACACACTTTTCAATTTATTCATTGAACAAGGAATTGAAAGTTAAAATTCCAATCTTTATTGAATTATACGTATAAATATCCTTGGATTTTTGTTACGGAAAATTAAGAAAAATAAAAAATAATATTTATACATATAACAAAAGAAAAACCTATGCTTACAAGCGATCCTTCATTTTATCACCCAAAATGAAGAAAAAACGTCTAAATTAAAAACAGAAAATTCACACTAAAATTCAAACGTTTAATTTTTACATTAAAAAAAATGAAAAATGAAAAATAATCTGAAACCATGGGAGTAATTAGAAACTAGAGAGCATGGGTGCAAGAGAAATTCAAAGGTAGTTAAAGAGAAACAATATTGCGGCTAAATGAAATAATAATGAGGGTAATAGGTAGAGCTCCATTTAGAAAGTAGGAACGACAATGGACGGGGGTATACACAAATATATAGGGACTAACAAAAAAACTTGACCTATCTGTCCAATTAGAGTGTTATATTACCCATTTTAATCTTAAGACGGATATCTCATCTTAAGAGAGATCAGATTATTTGATAGATTAATTTGGTCAAATGTTTATTTTAAGAAAAAAACAGGTATGGATTTCCTTAATTACCTTTAATTTAAACACCCATCAAAAGTAATAGAAATAGGTAATTAAATAGCAGGGGTAGGGAAAGTATTTTATATGATTATTTAAACTTAATAATGAAAGTTTCTCATAAACATGGTTAGTATCCACTTAAATTAACGTGCAATAGACTATCAAAGAACAAAATGAAGGAGCTTGTGACACTTTATATGGGCTCAAGCTACAATTAGCCTATTTTTCTTTTTCTGGTCAATCCTCATCATACCGTGAAAATGCATGGATAAGAATAAACTACTCTATTTACATTTTTAGATTTTTAGATAATTGAATGTTGCAGTTGTGCATGTGATCACAATATACTCTCTTGTCTCGGTCATTTACTTATTTTTTTTAATTCTTTATTAGGAGTATTTTAATCAAAAACAAACAAATAATTGGCACGGGAGAGTAATTAGTAAAATATTAAAAAATATAATAAACACGGGTTTATGTCATGACAATGTCAATTTTATTAAACTAGTTCATTATCAAAAGTATACAAAAAAAATTAGTTACACGGTATTTCAGTGGTAAATTGCTTTTTGTTGGCATTTAACGGCAACATGGATGGAGTTAAGGTAAGAGGTCCTCAACAAAAAAACTTGAATGTTTAGATCCTTGATGGAAAAAAATGTAAAGTTTAGTCCTTTTTTTATCTTAGGCCTAACTCGCCTTTAAAGGGAAAAAAATCTCCACCGTCCTCGTTATATATGAAAAGTCAGGCTACATCATCCGGACCAGTTCTGAGGGTCGTTTGAAGGGGCGGTGGCCTAGAGCTCAAGCTAGAAAGGGGCCCAATTTTTTTTTCTAAGTTTTTAATAATATTAGGGGGAAAAAATCTTATGTAGCAAAAATAAAGCAATGGAATTTTGAATAAGGCTATATAAGAATGAATAATACTCCGTTTGTAGTTTACTTCGGATTTTTGTTTGATTCAAGTAAGTTTAAGTCATTCATTTTGTGTCTGGGCTATTTTTTTTAAGTGTTTTTAGTTATTAGAAGCTCAAACATGGCCAACATTTTTTGCAAGTTTAAAACTATTGTTAAAAAATCCAAAATCATTTTTTAGCAATCAAAAATAGAAGTATGATATGGTGTTTCTAACTTTTACCACTTACTTTATATTTAATACAAAAATGCCAAATTTGTATGTTGGAAACATTTGAATAAAATAAAAGAAATACTTATTCATTCATATTTTTTCATTGTTTACAACTAGAGACACATGGTATATTTTGACAATAATTTTTTCATTTTTCATTTGCTTAGGTAAAAAACCTCTATAGAAAAACAGTTTTCTATAACAATGGCCATACACATACAACTTTTTTTTTAAGAAATAGCAACCTACGAAACTCATTTTTTTAATTGAAAATAAATATTTTGGTTTTTTTAAACAATAGCAAAACACATACAATTTTGTAAATAGTTGAAAACCCACTTACGGTCATCTATGTCACAAAACGGTTAAATGGTCTTGCAATTTTGTCAATCGAGAAAAAATGTTTATAAAACATTGAAGTTGATGTTGTCATTAATGATTTTGCAGCTCAAAATGCTCGTAGAAACTTTTTTTTTTATGATTACAATCTACCACGTGCAAACAACGGACTTTTAATAGAGCTTATAATGTATGTTTAATTTTTTTTTTATTATGCATTATATTTTTTAAGGGGACCTATTCTATTGTTTGGCCCATGGGCCTCGAAAACTTTGGACCGGGCCTATACATCATAGAATTCTCGTTAATATCATTATGACATTTGCTATATACGAAAAGTTTTTAGGTTTAATTTTTGGTTTGGTATTTATATTGAATTATTCGTAATATCTCCCACATCATAAAATCCTATAAAAGTTTTAAAATTTAAAGGTCTTATATGTTGTTAAGATCGGTATTTAAACGAGTTATAAAACATAGACGACATTTTACTTAGTACGATTAAAACGAGATATGCGACCATTCATAGGTGGAGTTCTGAACCCCCTTCGGCTAGAGCTAGGTCATGTCGTGACATATTCATGCATAACAAATTTCCAGTAATGTTATTAAATCATTTACAAATTTCCAGTAATATAGTTTTCTGAAACTAACCATAAAAATATACATGTACAAGAACAAGAACGAAGTTAATTAATGATATTTAGAAAAAGATAATTATTGTTATTAAAATTGTTTTAATTTGTCGAATATGAAATTGTTGTATACTTAATTAGTTTGTTTCATCGAATTGTATACGAGTTCAAAAGGACGGATATGCTCATCATTATACTATGCTTTCAAGCACGATTAGATTTCGTATTTCGTCTACACCATACTTATTCTCTTATGAGCTACGAGTGAGTACGACATATTGGAACGACGCTAAGGAGTTCTTAACATGTTCTTATACGATCTACATTATATATCGATAATAGTTAGGGTTGAGGATCAATAATTCTAAATTTCTGATGGCTTTAATCGTTGACAGTTGACATCTTCATACATTCATGCTCGCATGTATTCTATTAATTTACAGTGTTTATATAAAAAATTACTTCAACATGAAAAAATTAATACAAATTAAAGAACAAAAATTAAAGTTGACAATGTACGTAGAACTATACGCGTGGTGAATGCACGTATGTTCAAAGTTCTCTGCTATAAAATCTCCATAATTTGCATGCTAAAGACCACAATACAAAAACATATAAACATTAATACTTTTCTTTATAAAAATAGAGGGAAGTAAGATAATCCGAGAAAAAGAAATGACAACACTTTTGAAAGTATTGACATTGTTTGCCGTTTTCGGCATGATCGCCAATGTAGGCCATTCTTATGCTCCAGCGCCTTCATCATGCCCGAATGTCGAGGCTATATCGAAGAAAATCACCGAATACTTTATACACCGTGATCCGACTCTTGCTGCTGGTTTGATCAGAATGCTCTTCCATGATTGCATTGTTAGGGTATGTACTACTTATATACGTACGGCGGCCTTAGTAAAATAATTCACATTTTAATGTAGCTTGTTTCGTTTATTTATAAAAGAGTATATTCATTATTTATGCAGGGTTGCGATGCTTCAGTCCTTTTGGACCCTACGCCTTCCAACACTGCAACAGAGAAAACCGCACCTCCAAACTTAACTCTCCGAGGGTACAACGTGGTTAATGCCATCAAAGCAGCATTGGAAAAGGTGTGCCCTGGTAAGGTATCATGCGCCGATGTACTGTCATTAGCTGCTCGAGATGCAATTGTCGCGGTAAGTAATAAATAATAAGTCAGTCATACATGAACAATTAATCTCAAAAGATAACATTCATATTTACATACATAAGTAAATTATAATGCTAAAACGAAAAATGGTGAATAATGCAGATTGGCGGGCCATACTGGCATGTGAATCTAGGACGAAAGGATGGAAAAGTATCAATCGCACAAGAAGCATTGAGAGACATTCCATCACCCTTCTCAAACATAACAACCCTCATTAAGAATTTCGCAGCTGTCGGCCTAACACCAAAAGACCTAACGGTGTTATCAGGCGCACACACCATTGGAATCGGTCACTGCAGCATTATCCAAAGGAGGTTGTACAATTTCACCGGAAATGGAGACACCGACCCCAAAATAGCACCAAAATACGCAGCATTCTTGAAGCAAAAGTGCCCCAAAAAGGTTGGTGATGTGACATCAGTAGTCAACATGGACGTCTTCACAGCAAAGGTATTCGACGTTAAGTACTTCACAACGGTGTCCCAAAAAGCAGGACTATTCTCGTCTGATGCTGCTCTTTTGGACCACTCCTCCACCAAATCGTATCTACTTTCTCAAGTTTACTCTGGTGGAGCTACCTTTAACAAGGATTTTGCGGCCTCGATGATTAAACTCATTAAACTTGGTGGCACTCAGGGTGAAATCAGGAAGACTTGTGGTGCTGTTAATTCTATCCACTAACTTCCCAAGTCCCATGGCTTTATTCATGGTTTCGGCATAGATTTATTTATTTTTTAGTGCAAAGTTTGATTTTCTTGAAAAGTTTTGTGTTCTTTATATTGTAATGCACATCTATAATTCTTTTGTTTGTTGAATCTTTGATCTATAAGGTCAGCGAAGTTCCTAAAGTAACTCAGTTGGTCAACATCATATTGCTTTATTTATAAAAAAAATCTAATTTTTATTTTTATGTTCTTTTTATAAGGTTTTTGGTTAATTTTATTAAGTTTTATTTGTAGGGTTAAAGTGATTGAGCTATTAATCGATATGCGTTTGATGTAATCTATACGTACGAAATTACGAATAGCTTAAAGGAAAGTTGTGCACGATAATATTGGTTACCCGGAAAACCTAATGTGGAAAAACCCGTAGGAGGTACCGAAACCCTGCCAAATATGTTGTAGAATGTGGGGATTTAGGGGTACAATCGACTTCTACGGGGTTTAAGTGTGTTATGTAGCTAGGGTTAGGTTTATTCCTAGATAATCGCATATACATGAGAGTTTTCCTTTTATAAGCCTTCCTCTAGTTAGGGTTTTCATGCCTTAGCTTCCTCCCCAAGTTAAGGGTTTTAGAGGCATCCTTGATTTTGATATAGCTGCCACACGACTCATGGACCCTCCTTCCGCCCCAGGTGTTGAATGCCTCCCAAGGGCTAATCTAGAATAAATGTCCAATGCAAATTTGGGGCCCAAACAATAAGTTAGCAACTTTGTCAAAGATCTACGAATAAATATTAGGATTATTATCAAGGATGTTTTATAGAAGTTCAAGAAGTTGTTAGTCTAAAGAATGATTCTAAAACTTCATTGTGTAGTGTACTCGTATGTTTTATGAATAAGTTTATCCGCAAAATTGGTAATTTGTTCAATAGGAGATCGAATCCCTTAAGTTTCATTAGTAGTGATTATTAATAAATCCATTATTAGCTTTGTATATCGCACTAATTTCCTTTGATTTGGTCCCATTCCATGTGCTTAATCGATGATAGTTGTTCTTTCATTGACTAAAACACATAAATGGCCTTCACTTGGGTTTTTGTTGATTTTGTAGCGATTTCATACCGTTCCTTACGCGCCTTTAGGGCCCACTTAGCCATAGGGAGGTAGTCGGGAACCTGACCATACAGCCCAAAACTGATAAAAGAAAGGAAAAGGCGGAAAATGAAGTAAACAAAAGAGCCATGCGATTCTCCAAACAACCATGCACTACTACAAATCCTAACAATGATGACACTCTTAAAAACACGCTTGGACAAAGAACCGTCTTTCATTTTGCCTAAAACATTTTGGCGTCCTTCATGGTTACAAGTATATTGCCTGGTCCATAAAGAAACCCATCCTTAATGTATAAACAACAACGACAGTTGGTATAAAAACCCATCCTGCTTTAAAAAAGTGCACGGGTATAATCCTTAGCCGGCCTCTTATTAAAAATAAAGAGAGTTGTTCAAAAATTTTTTGTTGTCTTTTGTAACACATGATTTCAGAAATATATATGACTACTCATCTACCTACAATTCCTAACACTCTCAAATTCCTAACCTACTCGTTGCTTGCCTCACTCAAACGCCAACCACCACATCCCCCATCACCGTCGAACACCAAATCATCATTCCCTTGCCTTGGCGCCGACCACCACAATCCATTCTCCCTTTGTCGTTTTATGCCAACCGGCAACCACCCTAATTCCTTAGCCAAACAACTTAACCACCACCAACCACAAACCTATCAACACCACCTAGGGGTTCTCACCGTGAGACTCAAGTAAAGCTTCACCATCGTCCTCCTAGCTCCCTCACAAATAAATCCTCAAAGGGATAGCTCTCACTCTACCACCTCACTCTTAATTACCCTATTATCATGAAAGTCAAGGAAGGATGGGCTCATATATAGTCACACAGGGAATGGGAGATGATGGGGTCAACACATTTTCCTCAAAGTCAAGCACATACTCCTCATCATCATCACTCTCATTATCCTATACCACTCTATTCTCTGAAAGATGGGCAAATTTAGTCCACAAATAAGAATAAAGCTCATGGATATATGGAGGTGACTCATCCTCCCAAGACTTATCCTCACCATAGTTCTCGTCAATGGACTTTTGGATAGTGGAGTTGAATAGTGCTATGATAGCCTTTTTCTCATTTTGCAAGAATTCTTGGAAAGCAATTTGACAAGTTATAAAAGACATTGAAAATATATAAACAAAATAAAGAGTACAAAAAGAATAAACAAGAAGCGAATCAAACACAACGTACCGTCCTCGGCAACGGCGTAATTTTGATGTCATTTTTCTTCAAACAAAATTTATAAACAAGACTAGCAAGGTGGAAAGTTGAGGTGATCGACTGGACGGTGGGTGTTCTAAAATGCAAGTCTAGACTAGATGTGCTTAAGGAGTTGTCACGCTTTTAGATTGAAATAAAACTAAGCAAAAAAAGCAAAGCATAAGATAAATACAAGTAAAGGCGAACTAAACTACAACATGGATAAATATAAGGGAATAACAACCAAACAAAGAGAATTAGAGTGAATGGGATCTTATAGCTCACTATAGGGTCTATTAGTGGAGTACGTCTAAGTTGATCATTGGGTTCTATTTGGCAAATGGGTTGAGGCTCCCGATCTTACAACCCCGCCATAGACCGACACTTGTTAGCTCTCAAATATACTAGCTTAGGTTTGTCGTCTACCAACAAACAAGCAAGTTCTAGCATAACTTGCTTGAGCCTCTCGATCTTACAAGTATGCATAACAAGTGAAGAATTTGAGTAATTATTCACACAAGCCTTTCATCGAACATGTGAAGTGCAGTGTTATAGCTAGGGTTTTCATGCCTTCCTAGTTCCTCCCCAAGTTAGATTTTAGAAAGTCCTTGATCTTGATATAGCTGCCACAAGGCATATGGACCCTCTTTCCGCCCCAGGTGTTGAATGCCTCTTAAGGGCTAATCTAGAATTGGTGTTGAATACCTCCGATCCCAAGGGCTAATATAGAATTAATTCTAGATTAGCCCTTGGTAGTCATTTAGCACTTGGGGCGGAAGGAGGGTCCATGAGTAGTGTGGCAGTTATATCAAGATTAAGGACGCCTCTAAAATCTAACTTGGGGAGGAAGACATGAAAACCCTAGCTAAAGCAAGGCTTATAAAGGGAGAATTCTCATTTAAATGTACTCCTCAATTATCTAAGAATACAACCCTAGTTACACAACACACTGAAACCCCATAGAAGTCTATTGTACCCTTAACTCCCCGGCCATATTCTAGAACATACTTGGCGGGGTTCCGCTACCTCCCGCAATTTTTTTCACATTAGGTTTTCCGCATCACCAATCTTATCGTGCACAACTTTCCTTTACGCTATTCGTACGTATAGATTACATCAAACGCATATCGATTAATAGCTCAATCACTTTAACCCTACAAATAAAACTTGGTAAAATTAACCAAAAAACTTGTAAAAAGAACACAAAAGAAAAAATTAGATTTTTTTATAAATAAAGCAATATGATGTTGACCAACTGAGTTACTTTAGGAACTTCGCTGACCTTATAGATCAAAGATTCAACAAACAAAAGAATTATAGATATGCATTACAATATAAAGAACACAAAACTTTTTTAAAAAATCACTTTGCAATAAAAAATAAATAAATCCATGCCGAAACCATGAATAAGGCCATGGGACTTGGGAAGTTAGTAGCTAGTAAGAATTAACAGCACCACAAGTCTTCCTGATTTCACCCTGAGTGCCACCCAGCTTAATGAGTTTAATCATCGAGGCCGCAAAATCTTTGTTAAAGGTAGCTCCACCGGAGTAAACTTGAGAAAGTAGATACGATTTGGTGGAGGAGTGGTCCAAAAGAGCAGCGTCAGACGAGAATAGTCCTGCTTTTTGGGACACCGTTGTGAAGTACTTAACGTCGAATACCTTTGCTGTGAAGACGTCCATGTTGACTACTGATGTCACATCACCAACCTTTTTGGGGCACTTTTGCTTCAAGAATGCTGCGTATTTTGGTGCTATTTTGGGGTCGGTGTCTCCATTTCCGGTGAAATTGTACAACCTCCTTTGGATAATGCTGCAGTGACCGATTCCAATGGTGTGTGCGCCTGATAACACCGTTAGGTCTTTTGGTGTTAGGCCGACAGCTGCGAAATTCTTAATGAGGGTTGTTATGTTTGAGAAGGGTGATGGAATGTCTCTCAATGCTTCTTGTGCGATTGATACTTTTCCATCCTTTCGTCCTAGATTCACATGCCAGTATGGCCCGCCAATCTGCATTATTCACCATTTTTGGTTTTAGCATAATAATTTACTTATGTATGTAAATATGTAATGTTATCTTTTGAGATTAATTGGTCATGTATGACTGACTTATTATGTATTACTTACCGCGACAATTGCATCTCGAGCAGCTAATGACAGTACATCGGCGCATGATACCTTACCAGGGCACACCTTTTCCAATGCTGCTTTGATGGCATTAACCACGTTGTACCCTCGGAGAGTTAAGTTTGGAGGTGCGGTTTTCTCTGTTGCAGTGTTGGAAGGCGTAGGGTCCAAAAGGACTGAAGCATCGCAACCCTGCATAAATATATAATGAATATACTCTTTTATAAATAAACGAAACAAGCTACATTAAAATGTGAATTATTTTACTAAGGCCGCCGTACGTATATAAGTAGTACATACCCTAACAATGCAATCATGGAAGAGCATTCTGATCAAACCAGCAGCAAGAGTCGGATCACGGTGTATAAAGTATTCGGTGATTTTTTTCGATATAGCCTCGACATTGGGGCATGATGAAGGCGCTGGAGCATAAGAATGGCCTACATTGGCGATCATGCCGAAAACGGCAAACAATGTCAATACTTTCAAAAATGTTGTCATTTCTTTTTCTCGGATTATCTTACTTCCCTCTATTTTTATAAAGAAAAGTATTAATGTTTATATGTTTTTGTATTGTGGTCTTTAGCATGCAAATTATGGAGATTTTATAGCAGAGAACTTTGAACATACGTGCATTCACCACGCGTATAGTTCTACGTACATTGTCAACTTTAATTATTTATGTTCTTTAATTTGTATTAATTTATTCATGTTGAAGTAATATTTTATATAAACACTGTAAATTAATAGAATACATGCGAGCATGAATGTATGAAGATGTCAACTGTCAACGATTAAAGCCATCAGAAATTCAGAAATATTGATCCTCAACCCTAACTACCATTGATATATAATGTAGATAATATAAGAACATGTTAAGAACTCCTTAGCGTCGTTCCAATATGTCGTAATCACTCGTAGCTCGTAAGGGAATAAGTATGGTGTAGACGAGTTACGAAATCTAGGTTATGTTGAAAATTATCAAAACGGGGTTACCTTGAAACTAAATATAGCAAAAATGGGTCTACGTAGGCTTCGAAATTTGGTTTATTTGGAGGTCCCTCACCTACTGATCGACTAGTCTAACATACAAAACAAAAGTAAGATAAGGGACACAATTAAGTTGTTGAGGGCCTTAGTGACTTGTACTAAAGTCGATTAGCCACTCAGCGATCTAATACAAAAAGGCAATAAAGTATTGTACGTACAGAACAAACTTTTTTTTGCCTAATTTACTATGTATCATTAGCTGAGCAACTTTGCTACAAACTCTTTATTTAATTTATTATCAAGTGTCTTTTTTTTTCAATGTACGAGACACCATCATATTTGGGATTATATTGTAGTATGTTGTGAATTTGGTGCCTTGAAAAGTTGAATTTGTTTAGAAGACCGATTAAGCGAAGCTAACAAAAAATAAGAGGCGTCGAAGTCGCACATGTGTCTAATATTACAGCAAGTCTCACTTGCAACGGGGCAACCCTTCGCAAGTTTAGGACGAGTCAAGCCCCCTCACAAGGAGTAAGTAAGGGGCACGTAGGAGGCAAATGAAGCACTCCACTTGCTCTTTGTGAGAGGGCTGAACTCGTCATAAGCTTGCGACGGATTACCCCGTCATAAATGAGAATTTGTGCTAATATTATGGATCAATATTCAATATCACTAGCTTAGGAAACATAGTAGGTCCCACATGGAGCTTCCTAATTAAGTTTATTCACAAATTAAAACAGCGCATATCCGTCTTCAATAAAGACGGGTCGGATCCACTCTCGGAAGGAGTCAAGTGGGAGGGTAAGTGGGGATCAATTTAGTTTATTTGGTCTTTGCCTTAGTTATTTGGTTTCTTGCGTAGGTTTTTTTTTAGGAAGTTAATTAATTAATTTCCTAATAGTCTTTGTTTCTTAATTGGTCTAGATCTTTTATTTTATGGTGTAATAAATTTATCACAAATTCTTGTTTGTGACGGGTAGTATCTGTCACAAGCTTGCGACGGGTACCACTTCCCCTCACAAATGACCCATTTAAGGGAAAAGGGGAAGCACATGGGGGGTGCCTCACATGTTCCCTCTACCCATTTTGTTAGAGGAAAAACCCGTCGCAAGGTCCGACCCGTCACAAGGGAGACCTACTGTAAATTAATATAGAGTCCCTTGTATTAGTGTAGATTAATGAAGGATGTGGATATAATAATATTTGTGAGCACAATCTTATGAGAGTCGATTTGTGAGCATCTCTTTGAAGAGAAAGCTTCAATTTGCTTCGGGCTCAAATAGATTGGCATTTTTTAGAACTTAGAGATCAAAAGAGTCTGTTAGGATCTTGTTGGCCTCAGGATCATTTGTCCTTCATCTAGTTTGGGTAGTCTTTTTTGTCCATTTGAGATTACTATATTTGTTGGTAGAAATGGGTATACGTTTGTCTCTTGGTAGCGCGTTTATACAGTCTACTTTTATACTATTATTGATATAGTGTCATTTCACCCTACATTTTCACCCTTTTTTGTCTCGTTTTGCTTGCCTTTAACGCTCCCTAGGAGCGTTTCTACGTGTTTTACCTTCTTCTAGCATATTTCTCGCTTTTATCGTGTTTTTGTAGGTAAACCGTCAATTGAGGCGATTTCGACCTACTTTTGAGCAACAAAGAAGAAGGTGAATCATTCGGAGGACCCACGGCATACCTTGGGGGCCCCGCATACCCTTGGGGGCCCTACTCGACGCGCCAAAGCCCTCCCGAGTCAAGGCAAGCAAAACCGAGAAGGAAACAACAAAGTCAAGCGAAGGAAGAAGGGGAATGAGCATCTCACGGTCGTGGAATGAGCATCTCACAACAAAGTCAACCGAGAAGAAAATCCTTTACCAAAAAAAAGGATTTTCGTGGATTTGGTCTCACGGCCGTGAAACTCATTTCACGGTCGTGAAACCTCAGTCACGGTCGTGAAATGCACTTCACGGTCGTGACTTGTCCGTGAAACATGACCTTGCTCTGCCAATTCCTTCACGACCGTGACTTGGAGTTTCACGGTCGTGAGACGTGTTTCACGACCGTGAAACCCATTTCACGGTCGTGACTTGGCCAGTCCATGAAGCTTCTCGAGGCCCATATTTCCTTCACTTTGTAAACCTATAAATAGACCCTCTCATGTAATTAAAGGGCACGAAACCCTAGATCTGAAACTTTCATATAATTAGTATTTAATCTTGTATTAATCTTTCTTAATTAAGCAAATTAGTCGGTTAATTAGTGATTTCGACTTGGTTTAGTGTATGAACTTGGGTTATATTCAAAGATTTGTGACAAAATCTTGGTATTTATATCAAAGTTCTCGTCTTTCTCCAAGTTGGTATAATTTCTCTACTTAATCTTGCCTTTAATTAAGTTTTCATTTCATTTCTTGTCATTTACTTATTGTTAATTAGAAAATGTTTATTGTTGTTGATTTCATTTTGCAATCCTTAGTAAATGTTAATTTCCCTTTGAATATGAGTGAGTAGTGATTTATCTAGGATTAGCGGGGGATAATGGGTTTTAATGAGGGTTAATCTTTGTTTGTCGGGTTAAATTGTTGATTAATTGTTTTTCTTCCAACTTTTGCATACCATATGTTTGATGAAATGCTTGCTTGACAATCTTGCATGATTCATGTTTATCGTACATTTCCGTAAGATCGATAGCCTCGGAATATGTTAGGATTTGCATATAGTTGGTGTATCGACCGTGTGTACGCGAGAGCTAGCTTGGTTCGGTATATGGGAGGGATTGTAAGTTCGAGAGTCTCAATCCACCGCGCCCAAGTTTGACTACCCATCAACTATGAACTCGACCCACTAGAACCCAAATTACCCATTTGAACCCGCCAATCCTAGACCTTCCTTTTATTGATTCTTATTTGATTATCTTTCTCGTCTTAGGCTCCTTTCATCGTTTTTAATTGTTTTTTATTGTTGTTATCTTAGTTTAGTCAACAAACCCAAACCCATAATTACTTGTGACTTGCAAGAGACTCTAGCCAACTTTTAGATCATTTCTAAGCAATAACCGTCCCTGAGATCGACGTCCCTTCTTACACAAATATTCTAACTACTTCAATTATCTCCACAATAGTGTAATTTTCTCATCTTCAGGGTGGACGTAGTTAGTTATTTGACTACTGAACCACGTATATTTGTATGTCATCTTTATTTGTTATTCGCTTTGTTTTGTTTTTATCATTCAAATCAATTAACTATCCTCCGTTACAACATATATAGTACTTCATGAAAACCAAATCGGTCAAAACTATGTTTCCCATTATTTCGATATTAAATCTTAATTATAAATGGCAATTTGCTAAATTTATATATACAAACTAAATATGTATGGTTGTGACAGACGCCTGTTTTGAAGAAAGGCAACCAGACCAAAGTTGGGAAATTTTCTGTGTGTTTTATTGAGTCAATCGTAAATACATATATACACACCCTATACTTGATGAACAAGGCAATTTCCTAAATACATTAATAAACACAATAGGAAACTACGAGAATCTTCGAGATGATTTGGAAAATATTAGTGATACGGACGATTTTCCAAATCTAATAATCCAATACTCCCCCTCAAGATGAAGAGTAGAGATCACGAACGCCCATCTTGGACAAAAGAAAGTGGAAGGGCGGTCCACACAAGGCTTTAGTGAAGAGGTCAGCGAGCTGGAATTTGGTGCGGACATGAGCAGTAATAATCACGTTGGATTGTAGAAGTTCACGCACAAAATGACAATCGACCTCAATGTGTTTGGATCGTTCATGAAATACGGGATTAGCTGCTATGTGAAGGGCTGCCTGGTTATCACAATACACACGCACCGGTTGGGAATGGTCGACACCAAGAGAAACGAGAAAATATTTCAACCATTTTACCTCCGCACACGCGAAAGCCATTGCACGATACTCAGCTTCCGCTGAAGAGCGGGAGACGGTCGTCTGTTTTTTAGTTTTCCAAGATATTGGTGAAGAACCCAAATGAACAAAGTAGCCACTGATGGAGCGCCGAGATAGTAGACAACTAGCATAGTCGGAATCACAATAAATGGAAAGTTGCAAATTACTATCAGCACGAAGAAGTAAGCCTTGGCCAGGGTGTCCTTTAAGATACCGTAAAACACGGACAACAGCATCATAATGAGACTGGTGAGGCGCTTGCATGAATTGGGAAAGGACATGGACAGAAAATGTGAGATCAGGACGAGTAAGCGTCAAATATATCAAACGCCCAATGAGACGACGATAATGGGCAGGGTCCCTGTACATAGGTCCATCATCCAAAGCCAGTTTATGATTAGGCTGAAGAGGAGTTTCTACTGGTTTGGCTCCTAATAATCCAGATTCATGGAGAATATCTAACGCATACTTACGTTGACACAAATACATTCCAACGGGAGACCGAGCGCATTCAATGCCGAGAAAGTATTTTAATGGTCCAAGATCTTTGAGTTGGAAACAATTGTCTAGATATTTTTTAA
This sequence comes from Heliosperma pusillum, assembly GCA_022085475.1. Taxonomy (NCBI): domain Eukaryota; kingdom Viridiplantae; phylum Streptophyta; class Magnoliopsida; order Caryophyllales; family Caryophyllaceae; genus Heliosperma; species Heliosperma pusillum. The sequence goes on along the minus strand of JAIUZE010001246.1, from coordinate 29,903 downwards.
AACAGGAGCACAAGGCGGAATTATTACTAGCAACCAATATATCGTCAACATATACCAACACACTCAAAATACTTGAATGTCGTCGTAAGGTGAACAAGGTGTGATCGGCATGAGATTGTTGGAACCCATATTGACGTAGGGCGGTTGTAAGCTTGGCAAACCAATTACGAGGTGATTGACGCAGGCCATATAAAGATTTTCGAAGGCGACAGACTTTACCTGCTGGTGCGTGGTAACCAGGCGGGAGCCGCATGTACACTTCCTCAGATAGATCACCGTGTAAGAAGGCGTTATTTACGTCAAGCTGGTGAACTTCCCACTGCTTGGCCACAGCTACAGCAAGAAAGGTCCGAACACTAACCATTTTTGCGACGGGAGCAAAGGTGTCCGTGAAATCCTCCCCCTCAGTTTGGTGGTTACCAAGGACGACGAGTCGTGCTTTGTCACGCTCCACTGTACCGTCATACTTGTATTTGGTCTTATACACCCATTGACACCCAATAGAACGACATCCCAACGGTAGATCAACCACATCCCACGTATGAGTTTTTTCCAGAGCATCGATTTCTTGTTGCATTGCATTACGCCACCGAGAGTGTTTAATGGCTTCTTTAAAGGACCTGGGCTCAATTGTTTTCATAATACTAGTAGCAAAGGAATTATGATGAGAAGAAAAAAAAGCAGAAGTCACGTAATTAGCAATAGGATAAGCAATACCAGAGGAGGATGTGGTTGTGAGTAAAGATGCAATAGGTTGTTTAATACGTGTTGTGCCAACAACATAATCATTCAAATGCGACGGAGGTCGACGGACACAAGGATTATCACGCACAGGTTCCTCCTCTACAATAGTTGTTTGATGAGGCACACCGGTAGCCTGAGGGGTAGGGCTGTCATTGTCATCTAGAGACGGAGGTAGTGTACCAAAGTCTAAGTCGATGTGCTGTAAAGGTGATTTCTCAGAGGGTGCACTACTGTCAGATGAAGAAGTAGCAGTGTATGGGAAAGTGTCCTCGATAAATCGAACATCACGAGAGACAAACACCTCACGTGTGTCCAAATCAAAAACCTTCCAGCCTTTTTGCCCAAAAGGATAACCCAAAAACAAGCAACGACGACTACGAGTGGCAAATTTGTCTTTATGACGGGGCCGATTGTGAGCATAGCAAAGACACCCGAAAACCCGAAGCATTGTATAAAATGGTGGTGTACTATAGAGAATTTCATATGGTGATTTGTCAGCCAGAAGGGTCGTTGGTGTGCGATTAATGAGATAGACAGCCGCTAAGACACATTCCCCCCAAAAAATTAACGGAAGAGACGCTTGAAACATTAATGCGCGAGCCACTTCCAAAATACTCCGATGCTTGCGCTCAACTCGACCATTTTGTTGGGGAGTCCCAACACATGAAGTTTGAAAGACAATGCCATGTTCAGTGTAATAGTCACGTAAAGGACCCGAAGTGAACTTATGACCATTGTCTGATCGAACAGTTTTTATTGTTGTATCAAATTGGTTTTGCACCATAACACAAAAATTACGGAAGCAGCGAAAAATGGACGTTTTATCCTTCAATAAATATACCCATACTGCTCGTGAATGATCGTCAACAATAGTCAAGAAATAATGAGAGCCACATAATGTGCTAGTTGGGTAAGGACCCCATAAATCACAATGAAGCAAATCAAATGAAGAAATAGCACTTTTATAGCAGATAGGAAATTTTGTACGAGTTTGTTTTGCCCGTAAACAAATATCACAAGATTCCAATAATTTCGTTATTTGACTACTACAACTAGCAGTAGGGACGTATGATAAATGTTGACAACCCGGATGGCCTAGGCGACGATGTAGCAGAAGCGTTGTGTCAGCAGTAGTGGTGAGGGACAAAATCACACGAGCCATAGGACGGAACATGTACACCCCATCCTGCAAATTACCCAGTCCAATCAGACGTCTCGTAGCTTGGTCCTGGATAAGACATAGACGACCGTTAAAGGTCACAGTACATAATGAATGTGTAATTAATTGGCCGATAGAAACTAGATTACACGTTAAGTGTGGAACAAATAAAACATGCTCAAGGACCAAGCTCGAGTCTAAAGACACACGCCCTTGCATAGTAGCCATAGTTTGAATACCATTCGGTAAAGTGACCGGAGCAGGAGATATGTCGATGTAATCATGTAAAAATGACTTATTACCGGTCATATAATGGGAAGCACCACTATCAAGAAGCCAAAAAGAAGAGTGGTGATCTAGCTTACCCAAGGAAGGCTCGGATGGTGAAGGAGTGTCCAAAAACTGAATTAGCTTTTGCATCTGATCAGCATTTAAACCTGGGATGGCGACAGGAGGCGCGGGAGATGCAGCATCGATAACATGAGCAGCGTGGACAGCGTGAAGAGTGCCATATGAAGCTGGCGAAGAAGGATCAGGTCGACCTGTACTACCACCACGAGGACCACGCCCACATCCGCGGCCTCGTCCATTACCTTGCTGAATTCGTAGTCGGCGATAACGTGTGTCATAAACATGGCCCATTTTATTACAGAAAGTACACTGAGGGCGAGAGCTTTTGGAATCTGTTGGCACGGAGGATGACGAAGATGGAGTAGAGTGTACAGCAAAACTCACTGCATCAATTTTGTCATCACGACCACGAACGATGTTTTTGTGACGTTCTTCTTGTGAAACAAGAGAGTAAGCTTTATTCAGGGTTGGAAACGGGTCCATGCCTAAAATTTGCGAGCAGAGAACTTTGTATTAGTCATCATCAAGACCTAAGAAAAAATCATGAGTTTTACCTTCTTCTATACGAGCCCTTAGTTTAGGAGCGGCTACACAACTACATCCACAAGTCAAATCGTCAGTACCATACAATTCGTCCAATAAACCTCTGAATTTATTGAAGTATGAGACAATAGAAATGCCCTTTTGTCGCAAATTGTGGTACTCTGTTTTCAACTGGTGAATACGAGGTCCATTTGTCGTCGCATATCGTTCTTTTAAATCGGTCCACAATTCGGATGCAATTTTATAAGACGCAATACTAGGTTGAATGGAAACGTCAACCGAATTAAAAATCCAGGAATAGATAGTCGAATTGTTAGCTTTCCATGCTGCAAACTCAGGGCTTTTAGCATCAGTGGGTTTCGAAAAATCACCATTCACGAAACTATATTTGTTACGACCCTCGAGTGCATTAATAACAGCTTTTTCCCAAATATCATAATTATTTTCAAGCAATATATATTTGGTTAAGGACACACCTGGACCTTCGGAAGGATGCAAATAATAAATGGAACTGGTGTCATGGATGAGTTGAGGCGGAGCACGAGCAGACTTGTCGTTAGTCATGGCGAAGACAAGACCAGGGGCTGTGCAATAAAGAAGGTTCAAACAATATGAACCAAAGAAGAAGGAAAAATATTCCAAGATCAAATAACCTTCGGTGTTGATACCATGAAGAAAGGCAACCAGACCAAAGTTGGGAAATTTTCTGTATGTTTTATTGAGTCAATCGTAAATACATGCATATATACACACCCTATACTTGATGAACAAGGCAATTTCCTAAATACATTAATAAACACAATAGGAAACTACGAGAATCTTCGAGATGATTTGGAAAATATTAGTGATATGGACGACTTTCCAAATCTAATAATCCAATTGAAGGATTCATTAAACAAGAAACAAAAGTCCTTCATATTACCAAGCAATAAGCCTAAGTCACATTATGCCGGCCTTGCCATTGCCCTAACTCAGTTAGGATCCTCTGTCCCATTTGGTGTCTCATTCTGTGTCTCACTCCATATAGATTCTGATACATCAACCAATTAATATATATACTACATATTTTATTCTTAAAATAGGTGATGTGTCAGAACCTGTATGGAGTAGGAAACAAAATGAGACACGAAAGTGGGACAAATGATCCCTACTGGCCATAACTGTCTATCTTCAAATCCCAATTGTTTACATGCTGGAAAAATTAAATCGGGTCGTCGACTTTTCCCAGTTTATCTTGAAACTATCCACTTAAACAAAACCGGATAGAACAACGACAATGACAATAATAATTGTATCGACAACTATTTTATATTTGAAAAATTAATGTCATTATTTATAACAATAACAATAATTATTTCATTCTCCATTTCATTAACGTCTTGTACATGTCTACTTTTATGGTTATTAGTAATATGTTTAAGAAAACAATACTCCGTATTATTTAGAATGACTTAAGAATGATTAGAAACAATTATAAAAGATTGAATTTACCGAAAACTTTCTTATCAATGAATATCAGTTTATAAATTATACATCAAATGTAGTATATCTAATTGTGTACTTTCTAAATTTTATAATAATTTTTTCGAGTTTTATTTTAAAGTATATGAATTTTCACTATAAAGTTTTTAAGTTTACTATCTTGAACATTGAGCTAAAAAATACAACATTGCTCAAAAACTATACTTATAAATTTAATTAATTATGAGTTTTTTTCCATCAAAAGATTATTATATAACTTATAAATTTTAAATACTGATAAAAAAATATCTGTAAACTCAAAAGTAAAGGGGTATTAGGTAATAATAAATTTGATGTGCAATCCTTTTAGTGCAAGAATATCTCACGAAATGACCTAGGTCAAGGATAAGGGGTGTCCAGAACTCCACCTAGGCATGGTCGCGGATCTCCCATGGCTAGACCTAATCGTACAAGTAAAATGTCGTCAATGTTTACAACCCCATCTAATATCGATCTTAACAACATATAAGATCTTAACATCTGTCGCAAAATTAATTCTCTGGCTACTGCTTTCTGGTGGAGCAATAATCTCAAAAATAGGGCGATTCACTGGTCATTAAGAGACGTGATGCAACTACCTAAATCACAGGGTGGATTAGATATGAAGAATTCAGCTCTTCTGAGTCAGGCTTTTCTATTCAAAACTCATTACAGATTACTTTCAAAGCCATATGGGCTACTTCATTCGATTCTTCACCCTAAATATAAGAAAGATTTTCCTGTGCCGAGCTCCAAATCAAAAGTTTTGGGAGCTTCCTTTTGCTGGAGAGGCATTTGTCGCGCAGCCGCAAATTTATCACCGGGACTTGGTTTGAAGATAGGAAATGTTAGATCTATTAATATTCTCTCTGATAAATGGATTAATGGAACTGCGCCAATCACCCATCCAGCTTGCTTTTCTCAAAACCTTGATGTGGCTGATATTTCTACCCCCTCTAGGGCATGGAAACCAACTGCCATTTTTAGATTTTATCCGTCAGCCACTGCAAAGTCTATTCTTTGCCTGGAACCACCTCAGCCTTGTATGGATGATTTCCTTTACTGGAAATATACAGAAGATGGATCTTATTCAATTCGATCGGGTTACTCCTACTTGCTTCAACATATCTCTAAACTAAAACCCTTCAATCCAATCCCTTTTTTCCCTTGGAACATTGTATGGAGCAAGTTCGTCTCCCCAAAATTTGGAATTTTCATCTGGCGTTTGGTAACAAACTCTCTTCCCATTTCGACCAAACTTGTAGCAAGAGAATTGCCAATTGATTCGTGTTGTGTTCTTTGTAATTCGTCATCTGAAACACTGGATCATCTGTTTAGATCTTGTTCTGTCACCCAACATGTGTGGTTATCATCTTCTCTGGGTATTATTTCTATGGCTAATCCAATAATTGGGTTACACACTTGGCTTGCTGATATGATCAGATATCTCCATCGGATTTCTAACACGAAATTTAATCCCCTTTTGTCTTTCTGCTGTGTACTTCAAGCCATCTGGAATAATAGAAACGCAAAGATTTTCAAGCAAAAGCAGCTAAATCCCATAGACATCCTTGAGACAACGTGAAGTTTGGAATCTATGCACTTATCTGTAACCTTCAAAAACAAAAATTCGTTCACGTGTTTACCAACAGTTTCAGCCAATACCGCTTCTACTAGCACAGTTTCAAGAAACCGACTATTTCATCACATTAAGGTAACTAGTTTGAATTCTGAAAAAAAATTTGTACTTGTTGTTTTACCCTCCCCAACAAATGATACCCCCTTCGTTCACATTGTACAAGCATCAAACTTATTTGAAGCATCCGCAAGAAGCCTCCATCATGTTATGACGCAGGTAACCTATGATGCACAGAAGCCACTGACTTTTGTCATCTCCTCAAGAAAACTATTCTCAGTTCTGGCTAGAAATAAGCCAGTCCCCATCAGTCAGTTTTACACTCTGACTGAAACTCGAAAACTTCTTTGTCAGCATCGGACCTGGTCAATTAGTCTTGCTACTGGATAATTTTTTATGCTAGTTTGATTCATAGCTTTGTAATGTACCTTTCTTCCTTTCGTTGATATAAAAGTTTACCTTTGTCAAAAAAAAAAAAAAACAACATATAAGACCTCATATATTTCTTAAACTTGTAGGATTTTTTACTTGAGAAATATTACGTATAATCTGATATAAATCTACCTAACCAGGAATTATAGTTAAAATCTTTTAGTAAATAGCAAGTGTCTAATATGTTGGATTTTATGATCCAAAATATATTAGTCAGTTTATTTAGACTTGCTCACAATATTGTTGCCTAATTAAGTGGAACCTAGTAAATAAGATTATGGTGGTGCTCAACGTGTGTTAGTGAGTTAATTGGTAATTAGCATTAGTTGGTTTATGTAATGGCTATTTAAAGGCCTTAGTTGTATCCGGTTTATTTGAGCAAGTTTATCCTAGTAGCTTCTCCCTTTTTCTCACATTTATATTCTCCCATAGAAATTTTATGGGGTATCAGAGCTCTTAAGACAGTATTGACAATACAAGTCATCTCCGCTCAAGTAGCCAGGTTCAATTCCGAAATGGGCGATCATAAAAAAAAATGGTGAGAAAAGTTTCAATGAGAGATGAAAAAAATGGTGAAAATAGCGCCATTGTGAGATAGCATAAAATGCTCTATCGAGATTGGTAGAGAAAAAAAATGCTCTACTATGTGTTGGTGAAGAGAAGTGCTTCACATGTTGGTGAGAAGTGCACCATCATGAAGCGGTGGAGAGAAAGGCTCCATCGATAATTGGGAATTGGAGAGCGAAGTGCTCTAAATGAAAGATGGTGATTATGTGCACCGTTAAGACGGTGACGAGAAGTGCGTCACAAAATGAAGACAAGAACTTCATTCATAATATGAGATGGAGTTAATGTTTCCATAGAAAAAAAAAATTTCAAGCAAACCAAATATCGGAGGAGACTCATGGTAAGTCCGAATTTGTGAGTTTGCAGTAAAGTAAAGGATCGTGTAAGTCCGTCTCGGTGAACAAGATTAGAGGACCACTACGTCGAAGACTGAACATAGCGCATTCTAACAAATTTTGAATCGAGGGGGTGTGTTGCATTTTATGAAAAAATATATTAGTCAGTTTGTTTAGTTTTGCTCACAATATTGTTGCCTAATTAAGTGGAACTAATTAAGTTAGTGCCAACCTAGTAAATAGGATTATGGTGGTGCTCAACGTGTGTAAGTGAGTTAATTGGTGATTAGCACTAGTTGGTTTGTGCAATGGCTATTTAAAGACCTTAGTTGTATCCGGTTTATTTGAGCAAGTATATCATATTAACTTCTCCCTTTTCTCACATTTATATTCTTCTATAGAAATTCTAGCTACATAATATTCTATGATTTAATCTCACTTTTTTTTTCTTTTGATATTCTATATCGTACCCCTTGTCGCTTTTGAAGATTAGAGGTGGACAAGAGTGCGGGATAGCCCGGCCCATACTGGCCCGACTTGGCCCACCGGTCCTTCTTTTTTCTTGCTCGCTGGCCCAGTACTCGAGCCCTCCCAATTCGCTTACCTATACGGGTGGACAAGATTACATTTCTCTCTTTCTCCAATGTGGAAGCTCAACATGTGAAGTCTTTGTCCCCTTTTCGATCAATGGTAATCTAGGCCACATAGCCATGGGTTATGATACTATATTAGATTCGATATCATATGTCTCTCCTTGTTCCTAGATTTCCTATTTCTCGACCTTCTACTTTCGTGACGTTTGGGTGTGTGTGCGCTGCAGTTTTAGGTTATGGCATGCTTGATGTTGCGAGAAAGTGGTGAGGTATTTGGGTTATTAAATATTACAGTGTCATAACGACCCGAGTTAAAGTAAAACTACTTTGTAAATACAAAATATACAATCGACTTTTCCATGTAACACAATACAATGAAGTTATAACATTATCCTTTAGAATGAAAACTTTTTATAAATATCCATGATAATGATATTTAGATTCTTTAGGCAAAGTTTTAAACTTATCGAAAGAACAAAAACGGAAGTTTTTAGTAATTAAAATTTATTAAATGATATGATGTTGAGTAATTGAGTTACTTTAGTAATTTCACTGACCTTACAAGAGATCAAAGATATAACAAAAAAAAATAAAAAATAGAAATGCATTACGGTATAAAGAAAACAAAATTTCTCAAGAGAAATAAATCATTGCAATAATAAATAAATACATCCATGCCGAAACCACGGATATGGGTACTTGGGAAGTTAGTAGCTAGTAAGAATTAATTAACAGCACCACAAGTCTTCCTGATTTCACCCTGAGTGCCACCAAGCTTGATGAGTTTAATCATCGAGGCCGCAAAATCTTTGTTAAAGGTAGCTCCACCTGAGTAAACTTGAGAAAGTAGGTACGATTTGGTGGAGGAGTGGTCCAAAAGAGCAGCGTCAGACGAGAATAGTCCTGCTTTTTGGGACACCGTTGTGAAGTACTTAACGTCGAATACCTTTGCTGTGAAAACGTCCATGTTGACTACTGATGTCACATCACCAACCTTTTTGGGGCACTTTTGCTTCAAGAATGCTGCGTATTTTGGTGCTATTTTGGGGTCGGTGTCTCCATTTCCAGTGAAATTGTACAACCTCCTTTGGATAATGCTGCAGTGACCGATTCCAATGGTGTGTGCGCCTGATAACACCGTTAGGTCTTTTGGTGTTAGGCCGACAGCTGCGAAATTCTTAATGAGGGTTGTTATGTTTGAGAAGGGTGATGGAATGTCTCTCAATGCTTCTTGTGCGATTGATACTTTTCCATCCTTTCGTCCTAGATTCACATGCCAGTATGGCCCGCCAATCTGCATTATTCACCATTTTTGGTTTTAGCATAATAATTTACTTATGTATGTAAATATGTAATGTTATCTTTTGAGATTAATTGGTCATGTATGACTGACTTATTATGTATTACTTACCGCGACAATTGCATCTCGAGCAGCTAATGACAGTACATCGGCGCATGATACCTTACCAGGGCACACCTTTTCCAATGCTGCTTTGATGGCATTAACCACGTTGTACCCTCGGAGAGTTAAGTTTGGAGGTGCGGTTTTCTCTGTTGCAGTGTTGGAAGGCGTAGGGTCCAAAAGGACTGAAGCATCGCAACCCTGCATAAATATATAATGAATATACTCTTTTATAAATAAACGAAACAAGCTACATTAAAATGTGAATTATTTTACTAAGGCCGCCGTACGTATATAAGTAGTACATACCCTAACAATGCAATCATGGAAGAGCATTCTGATCAAACCAGCAGCAAGAGTCGGATCACGGTGTATAAAGTATTCGGTGATTTTCTTCGATATAGCCTCGACATTCGGGCATGATGAAGGCGCTGGAGCATAAGAATGGCCTACATTGGCGATCATGCCGAAAACGGCAAACAATGTCAATACTTTCAAAAATGTTGTCATTTTTTTTCTCTTATATATAGATTATATGTCTGAGTTTTGTATGTTTCTTAATTTTTGTTGTTTGAGTTGTGCCCTGTAGAATCCAAAGTATGGGGATTTTATAGCAGATGACTTTGAACTTACGTGCATTCCTCTTCTTGTTTAACAATTTCAACCTTATTATTTGTAATAAATTATTATTGTTTGGATGAGTACTAGGGTACACAAAAAATGATTAGTAATTAAGAAAATAAATACTACAATATAGGATAGATTATTATGAAATCGTCAATTGTCAAAATGTCAATGAATAATCCCGCTTGGATGTATGGTATGATATGATCTTCTTACCTAACTAACATAGTCGATAAAAAATATTAATTTTGATAAATTTTAAATATTATAGGAATCGAAAGCAGTTTATAAATTATACATCAGAGATAATACATCTGATAATATACTTTTTGAGTTTTATACTTTGTAATAAATTTTTTGAGTTTTATTTTAAGGAATATGAATTTTACTATTAGTTTTTGAGCATGTTCACTTAAACATTAAACTAAAAATACCAATATTGCTCAAAAACTGTATTTATTATAAATACAATTAATTTTGAGTTTTACCGTAAAAAAATTATTACATAACTTATAAATTTAAATACTAAAAAAAATATAAGTAAACTCAAAAACTAAAAAATTTATGAGGTAATACATTCGATATATAATTCTTTATCCCAATTGAAAGTGTGAACAAGTCGTCATCATGCTTCAAATTAATTATGTCGTGAGGAAAAAAAAAACTAACTAAGACGAATTACGAACTTTAGTCTTCCTATGATGTTGAGTATGTAATCAAGTATATTGGCAAGTATAGTTGTTATTAGTCTTAGTTAATATTTGAAGATTATATTAATTGAAGATTTATCTAGGGAAAGTTATCATTTTATAACCTAAAATGTGAAAAGAGACTATTACATACTTCCTCTATTCCAATTAATTCTTTACATTTAATTAAAATACACCTCACATATATATATTACACAAATGTAAAGAAATGATTTGAATGGAGGAAGTATTTTTTTTTTTGTTTTTTGGTAAAGATAGGTTCAATGGTAAATATGATGTTGGCGAGTTTTGAACATGCGTCAAGTATACCATCCTCATGACTTTTTACTAGTAAAGCTAGCTAACATTTGTACTTCATTACTTTGAGACATCTATACCGACGTCGTTTAGTATGATTACGATTATTTGAATCTTTGAATGCCAATTTGCCAAATTAACAAACTAAACAGATAACATGTATGCAACTACAGTTAGCTAGGAGTATTATACGATGCCTACTTGATGATTTATCAATGAAATTAATTAGAAATAGACCTTCTCATATATTCATTCAAATAATAGACAAGTTACCCAATCAATTAAGGAGTATAACATATAATATTTGTTGATATTGAGTACTAGGTCGTATTGTGCAGGCCTTGACAACTGCCATCTTGAATTCTTAAGAAATACTCCCTCCGTTCTAATTATTTATGTGCTTTCAATTAAAATACTTCTCATAATATATTGAAAAGAAATGGGTATACGTTTGTCTCTTGGTAGCGCGTTTATACAGTCTACTTTTATACTATTATCTCCACAATAGTGTAATTTTCTCATCTTCAGGGTGGACGTAGTTAGTTATTTGACTGATGAACCACGTATATTTGTATGTCATCTTTATTTGTTATTCGCTTTGTTTTGTTTTTATCATTCAAATCAATTAACTATCCTCCGTTACAACATATATAGTACTTCATAACATGTCGTAATTGAAAACCAAATCGGTCAAAACTATGTTTCCCATTATTTCGATATTAAATCGTAATTATAAATGGCAATTTGCTAAATCTATATATATTATAAAAAGACAAGACAATGCATTAACTTTCACCATTCCACTTTTTAGTATCATTTTAGAAAGCCACATCATTAGTATTTTTTAAAAGGAAAAAGTTGAGAGCATTATAACATTAAACACAATTTAAAGCACCATAAATATTATAATTTTGCTTTTTAGTTGTTAAGAAAATAATAGGACAATTATATTTTATTGTTATAATAAGTTATACAACATATAAAAAGCACATTACATCACTTTTATTTTATGTTGTCTATAAATGTATGTTATGCCTCTCTTACTATATATTTTCTCAATTTCAACAAATTGGATACATAAAAAGAATTTTAAAAAATAATTTATGCGCCATATGTTTTCATATAGTGTTTTCATCAAATATTATAATAGCGTAACAAAGTTAGAATAACATACTACCATACTCCAAGGATAACATGGAGTACCCCATGTAAGCTTTTCTAAAACCATCACAATTTAAAGCACCATAAATATTATAATTTTGCTTTTTAGTTGTTAAGAAAATAATACGACAATTATATTTTATTGTTATAATAAGTTATACAACATATAAAAAGCACATTACATCACTTTTATTTTATGTTCTCTATAAATGTAGTTATGCCTCTCTTACTATAATATTTTCATCCATTTCAACAAATTGGATACTAAAAAGGAATTTTAAAAAATTAAAAATTGGCTAAATTAGGATTATAACAAATTATATAATTGAAATTGTAGTCATAGATATGAAAACGATACAAATGTAGAGAAAATGATTAAACCTGGTCCTAGCAAAATCGGCCTAAGAACAGATATCAAAATAGATATCTCCTAATTGTCTCAACCCAAGATACGTCGAGATATGCCCTTCTCCTTTGCTAGAAGATCGATTCAAAGTTACTGTTACCTTTTTCAATTTTTGTGTTTGTGTGAGGAGGCCACTTGTGAGATAAGAAAAATTAGGTTAGAATTTTTTTCTTTGTTCCCTTTCTTTCACTGACCACTTGATATTATATGAGGAGATGTAGTATCCTCAACTAAACTACCCATGACCCGAAAAACCCGAGTGTATCTGGACAACTTTTTCCGTCATTTTAGTTCTAACATAATGTAATATATATTAATCGTCAGTAGTTCAAGACCGACATTATAATAATTCTTAATTATAAATATCCGTATCTTTATATTTTCCCCAATTAATTTATAAAGGTTTTATGTTGAATTAGATTACCAGTATATACAACAATTAATATAACGTTTTATATTTAATTACGAATTACAGTTAATTCGTCTTAGCTAACATTATTTAATCGTTATTAAATAATTATATCATCATCACATTGACTAACATTTTAGTCAAAAACACCGACTAACCTTTTAGTCATTTAATAAGGCATCAATATGATTATTTTCTCAAATAATCACATCTCTCAATCACATCCTTTAGATGTGACTTTTAGGAACCAGTTGATCACCGCCATCTGTATGACAATAACGTCAAACTTATCTAGTAAGCCAACCGTTATCGATAAAAGTTAATCAACTGATTACAATACAAAGTATACCCTGTGAACCTATAGAGATTTATTTATGTTATTGCACTAACTGTGGAGGACACTGGCTCCACACAATCTCCCACTGTGTACAAGTGTATGTGCGATAACCGATTCTCATATCCCATAATAAATTTCTCCACTTAATGTAAACCAATTTGTAAAGCGTATCACAAGGTCGTAGTTACAACGTGTCAGTATCAGAGTGGTTTCCCCGACTAGAGAGTACAACTCAACTGATAAACGAATCTGTATTCGAGCATGGCCATGCATTTCAGTTACAGCTCCTCGAGTGGCCCTGAGAAATATCATATCCTGATAAAGGTTGGATATTTTCTTCAACTCGAATCTTGCAGACACAAGCGCAGTATGAAATGACCCAGTGAAAATCTACTTAGCCTCTGGTTACGGTCGACCATGAGAAAGAAACCAAAGTCACCTAAAAACTGCCTTTATCTCAAGAGACAGTCGATAGTCAAAAGAATCGACTCTAGGAACACTATGGATGTCCTATCCACGACCTGGCACCTAATGTTCTGAAACATTTAGGACTCCATAACGTCGTCACAAAATGTCCTTCGCAGTATCATTATAACTCGCATCTGTGATCGATCAGTCAACAGTTTGACTTATGGCTCGTTGAACCCACCATCAATCGACGTCACAAAATAATTGCCAGAGTTATCAGTTCATGTAGGCAATTACGGACCCAAAACAAATATAATGTAATTCAGTTCACTTTGTGGTGTTCAATGTTGTCAGTACAACCCACATGAAAAACAAAATATAAAACAAAACGATGATTTTATTAATAGTTTTATGAAAAAGATACAGGTGTCTAGTCCATATAAAACAACTAATACAACTCAGGAACACGTTTGATTCCCATGGAAATGACGTGCCCTTCATGCTTATCATATCTTAACGGTTTAGTGAGAGGATCTGCAACGTTATCATCCGTAGCAATCTTGTCTATCACTATCTCCCTTTGCTCCACGTAATCTCGGATCATGTGAGCCTTCCGTTGTACATGCCTAGACTTGTTGCTGGACTTAGGCTCTTTAGCCTGGAAGAATGGCACCACTATTATCACAATACATGCTGATCGGGTCATCCGAACTAGGAACTACGGTTAGTCCTTGTAAGAATTGACGCATCCATATAGCTTCCTTCGCAGCCTCTGAAGCAGCATAGTACTCGGACTCAGTCGTAGAATCTGCTATAACATTTTGTTTGGAGCTTTTCCAGCTGACCGCAGCGCCATTAAGAGTAAACACGAATCCAGACTGAGATTTCGAGTCATCTCGATCCGTTTGGAAGCTAGCATCTGCGTAACCGATTGCGCATAACTCAGTGTCACCTCCATAAGTCAATACCCAATCCTTAGTCCTCCGTAGGTACTTAAGGATATTCTTAACAGCCATCCAGTGTGTTTCACCTGGATTGCTGGTAAGATTGTCATACTTAAGTGCAAGCCTACGTCTGGACGTGTGCTATATGCATACATGATCGATCCTATACGGATGATGCATTAAGGAATCCGACTCATGCGAGCGAACCTCTTCCGATGTCTTTGGTGCTTGAGCTTTACTCAACTGCATCCCAGAGACCATTGGAAGGTTCCCCTTCTTGGAGTTGGTCATGCTGAACCTCTCAAGAATCTTATCTATATAAGAATCCTGACTGAGGGATAACATCCGTCGTGATCTATCTCTGTAGATACGGATCCCAAAAATTCTTTGTGCCTTGCCCAGATCTTTCATCTGGAAATGGTTCTTTAACCAAACTTTTACCGAAGTTAAGAGAGGTATGTCATTCCCAATCAAGAGTATGTCATCACCATACAATATTAGGAAGACAATCTTGCTCCCACTCGACTTGATATATAAGCATGGTTCCTCGACCGATCGAGTAAATCCATTCTCTTTTATCACCTGGTCGAAACGATGATTCCAACTCCGAGACTGCTAAGTTATATAAAGGAACGCTAAGTTTGCATACCTTCTTAGGATGTTTAGGATCAATGAAACCTTCGGGTTGTACCATGTACAACTCCTCCTCCAAATAACCGTTTAAGAAGGCGGTTTTCACATCCATCTGCCAAATTTCATAGTCATGAAAAGCGGCAATCGCTAAGATTATCCGAATGGAACGCAGCATAACTACGGGTGCAAAAATTTCATCATAGTGCAATCCTTGCACTTGAGTGAAACCTTTTGCCACTAGTCGTGCCTTGTATGTATCTGGTTGTCCTTCTACATAATGCTTTATTTTATAAAGCCATTTGCACTGAATAGGCCGAACCTTATCAGGTAAGTCAACCAGATCCCATACGTTATTCTCATACATAGAGTCCATCTCGGATTGCATGGCTTCAAGCCATAGCTTAGAGTCGGAACAGGTCATGGCACCTTTATAGGTAGCGGGTTCGTTACTCTCTAGGAGTAAAACGTCATCTCTCCCATTCTCCTCGACCATACCAATGTATCTGTCTGGAGGAATGGAGACTCTACCCGACCTCCTGGGTTTCTCAGGAATATTTACCGCAGCCGATGATGAAGGAACAGTTTCCTCCATTGGTAGCTCGGTTGTTGGTTCTTGAACCTCCGACAGATCGAAGGTTCTATCACTCGTCTTGTTCTCGAGAAATTCTTTCTCTAGAAACTTCGCACTAGCCGCAACAAAAACACGTTGTTCGGTAGGCGAATAAAAGTAATGACCAAACATTCCTTTTGGATAACCAATAAAGTATGTCTTGACCGATCGTGGGCCGAGCTTATCGTCAGGTCTCCACTTGACATAAGCCTCGCAGCCCCAAACCCGAATAAAGGACAAGTTAGGGACTGTTCCCTTCCATAATTCATATGGAGTCTTGTCAACAGCTTTAGACGGACTTCGGTTAAGTATTAGAGCAGCTGACAAAAGAGCATATCCCCATAATGAGTCAGGCACAACCGTGTGACTCATCATGGATCGAACCATATCAAGCAATGTTCGATTTCTCCGTTCGGACACACCATTCAATTGTGGTGTTCCAGGTGGAGTTAACTGTAGTACTACACCACAGTCTTTAAGGTGTTGATCAAACTCATTCGAAAGATATTCGCCACCACGATCTGAACGTAGTGCTTTAATCTTTCTATCCAGCTGGTTTTCAACCTTATTCTGGAATTCCTTGAACTTGTCAAATGACTCACTTTTATGCTTCATTAAGTAGACATAACCATATCTACTCAAATCGTCCGTGAAAGTGATAAAATACCTATAGCCATCTCTAGCGTTGATTGACATAGGTCCACACACATCAGTATGTATGAGTCCTAATAGGTCAGCAGCGCGCATTCCAACACCTTTGAAGGAAATTCGAGTCATTTTGCCTATGAGACATGATTTACACGTGCCAAAAGATTCATAGTCAAATGGGGAGATAGTCCCATTATCAATGAGCTTTTTCACGCGTTTTTCATTTATGTGTGCCATACGGCAATGCCATAGATAGGTTTGATCTTTGTCACCAACCTTTGCTTTCTTATTACTCACATGCATTATATCTGTGGTTTGATCTAAAACATATATTCCATTTATGGAAACAGCTTTACCATAAAACATATCGTTCAAAGAGAAAATACAACTATTATCCTTTATTACAAACAAAAATCCGTCCTTATCAAGTACGGAAACTGAAATAATGTTCTTAGACAAACTGGGTACATAGTAACAGTTATTCAAAAATAACTCAAAACCACTAGGGAGTTGGATTACATATGTTCCCACTGAAACAGCAGCAACTCTAGCTCCATTCCCCACCCGCAGGTCCACATCACCCTTTGCGGGAGTTGTGATGCTTCTTAGGCCTTACAAATGATTACACAGATGAGAACCACAACCAGTATCTAGTACCCAAGTTCCGAAACTTGCATGGTTAATCTCAATCATATGAATAAAAGATGACGTACCAACAGGAATGACGCGGCCTGATTTTACGTCTTCAGCATACACGGGGCAGTTTCGCCTCCAATGCCCAGACTTGTGGCAATGGTGGCACTCCACGTTATCTTTGCTCTTTGTCTTGCCTTGTGAGCTACCGCTAGTCTCACCAGGCCCACTCTTGACCTTTCCTGGCTTTTTGAACTTTTGCTTCCCTACAGCTAGGTCAGCTTGAGCCTTGCCCTTACCCCTACCCTTGTTGTTAATCATGAGAACGTCCTGTTTCACGCTCCCACTCAATTTCAGATCACTCTCGGTCTGTACGAGAAGTGAGTGGAGCTGATGAAGACTTTTCTTCATATCATTCATATAGTAATTTGCCCTGAAAAGGGCAAAACCATCATGAAGTGAATGGAGCAGTCGATCAATAATGATCGTCTCATCGATTTTACAACCAAGAGCCTCCAGCTTCTCGACATTCTCGATCATAGCAAGAATGTGTGGGCTAACCGCTTGGCCCTTCTGGAGTTTCGCTTCAAAGAAGCGACAGGTATACTCATAGCTAACGATCCTCGGAGCTTTCGAGAACTCGTTAGAGAGAGTGGTGAAAATCTTGTTTGCACCCTGGGCTATGAATCGCCTCTGCAAATTGGATTCCATTGAAAAGATGAGTACGTTCTTTAACGCACCCGCCTCCATTACGAAATCACTATAAGCAAGTGATGCATTGGCTCCTGCATTGGGGCCTGGGTTAGTTGGTAGTGGCTCAGTCAAGTACTTGAGCTTACCGTCAGCAATGGCAGCATTCCGTAATGCCGCCTCCCAGTCCGCAAAGTTGGACCCATCATTCTTCAGTCGCGTGGACTGATTCATGTTGTCCATAAAGATCTTTAGCCAGGACTCGCGAGCGAGTGTAGCACTTGGCATTGGGTCGTCTGTACGTCCAGCCATTTGTTATTTTAAGCAGTTATATCTGTATATAACGGATTCAAGAAACTGTGAAAAGAAGAAAAATTATGATAAGTTTCATCGTTTTAAAATTAAGTCTTAATGCAAAAAACTGTTTAATGCGATGACTCATGCATTTATACAATTGACCTCCCTCAAGAATTATATAAATGATCCCAAGACTCAATTTCTGTAAATTGATAAGCCAACCTTCTTGGCTAATTCTACCTTTAGAATTCTCGGTCGATAAATTTCTGTAAATTCTATCTTATAGTCCATTATAATCCCGAGATATTACTCGTACTATAATGTTGAGATAAAATAGGTCAACACTCACTACTTACCCAACGTAGAAGGGGTCATATTATGACTTCCGACGAAGAAGGGGTTCATAGAAGTTTTTCCTATAAAGACTAATCTCAATTTTCATTTTAGAGGAAGATCCCATCATCTTAAATTTAATTCATTTTAAGTGAACAAATTCTAGCATTTCGTGAATGATTTAGACTAAGGTGATGACCCTATGAACGAGTGACATCTGTATGTCTATGATGAAAATTCAAACTATATGAAACATTTTTCATGCAATTTAGGTGGTTTGGTTTAGGCGGAATATGATGCAGTTATTTAACATGTGAATGAAGAAAAAAAACGGAAAAATACGTAAACTATTACAACGGTCCTAGTGTGGCCTATCTACCAAAATGAACAGTAAATACAAGTTTGGAATCCATCCTTATGGACCCGAGAAGCTTGACTTTGTCTCATCTTGGTCCATGTAGCGGGAGTGAGCATCTGATCTCCGTCTCTAGTCTTCTTAAAATTACATTTAAAAATTACAAAATAAACCTATTTACATTCTAATTCCAAAACATAATTAAAAGAAAAATAAAAGGAGATTCGAGATCTCAAAATTACAACCAAACCATGTTTTCATCATTACGAAAACATGATTAACTAAAGCCACACTAGGTATTACATTTTTCAACCAATTGCAAAAATACGTAAAATAAACCATTCATTCATTCATTCAACAAAAAAATGCATCAACTATATAAATTAATACTACAAAACATAATTCATTAATTATGTTGATTAATTATCCAAACCACCAGTCAAACCGATCAAAATTATGTGACAATTCCTTAATTGCGCACAACAATTTTAATCATCCATAATCCATTTTTATTTTAAACCTTTTTAAAATAAACGGGTATCATTATTGTGAACCTTTTCACAATAACAAACAAACAAACATTATCTTTATAATGTCAAAAAAAAAAAAACAAACAAATTTTTTTTTTTCTACGGGACACTGTTCACGTGAACAGTACCAGTACCCAAATTTTTTTTTTTTTTTTTTTTTTTGATTTCTCACGGTTTAATCAAAAACCGAAAACAAAAACATAAAAAAAATAAAAACTGCTGCGGACAGCAATAAAAAAGAATTTTTTTTTTTTTTTTTATTTGTACTGTACAGTAGCAGCAACGGACAGATTAAAAATCGGTTTTGACAATATTGCTAGATCGGTACAAAATTCAATATCTAATCGTTATTAAATATTGATTCAAACTAGATTATTCAATTTAACCTTTTAAAATGAACATCTATATCATGATTAAATCGATTATCCTTATATTCATTTAATCACAATCGCTTTGAACATCATTAAAATTGAATCATTATTCAAAAATTATCAATTTAAAACAATGAGACCGAAAATAATAGCAACAACAAAAATCAAAACAATTCCATCTTATTTTAATTTAATCCTCATCAAATTAAAACAACCACAAATTTATTATATTGAATTTTAACCTATTAAAATAACAATATCAATAAATCAACAATGGAAAAACAAAACCCTAAAAAAAAAAAAAACACACGGCTACACAAAAAAAATTCCAGCCGTGACAAAAAAAAATTTCGGTAAAATCAAATTTTTTTTTCTCAAATTTATATTTCATAAAAATGAAAAACATATAATATAATTTTGTAGCCAAATGCTCTGATACCACTTGTGGGAAATAACTGTTTACATCCCCTTAAAATTTAGGATTATAACAAAATTATATAATATGAAATTGCAAGTCATAGATATGAAAACGATACAAATGTAGAGAAAAAGAATTAAACCTTTGGTCCTTAGCAAAATCGGCCTAAGAACAGATATCAAAATAGATATCCTCCTAATTGTCTCACCCAAGATAGATCGAGATATGCCCTTCTCCTTTGCTAGAAAGATCGATTCAAAGTTACTGTTAACTTTTTCAATTTTTGTGTTTTGTGTGATGGAGGCACTTGTGAGAAAGAAAATTAGGTTAGAATTTTTTTCTCTTGTTCCCTTTCTATTTCATTGCACACTTAGATATTATATGAGGAGATTTAGTCTCCTCAAATAACTACCCATTGACCCGAAAAACCCGAGTGTATCTGGACACTTTTTCCGGTCATTTTAGCTTCTAACATAATGTAATATATTATAATCGTCATTAGTCAAAGACCGACATTATAATACATCATTAATTATAAATATCCGTATATTTATAATTTTCCAATTAATTATAACGGTTTATGTTTAATTAGCTTACATTATATACAACAATTAAATATAACTTTTTATATTCAATTTACGAATTACAGTTAATTCGTCTTAGCTAACATTATTTAATCGTTATTAAATAATTATATCATCATCACATTGACTAACCTTTTAGTCAAAAACACCGACTAACCTTTTAGTCATTTAATAAGGCATCAATATGATTATTTTCTCAAATAATCACATCTCTCAATCACATCCTTTAGGTGTGACTTTTAGGGACCAGTTGATCACCGCCATCTGTATGACAATAACGTCAAACTTATCTAGCAAGCCAACCGTTATCGATAAACGTTAATCAACTGATTACAATACAAAGTATACCCTGTGAACCTACAGAGATTTATTTATGTTATTGCACTAACTGTGGAGGACACTGGCCCCAACAGGCTTGCTGATATGATCAGATATCTCCATCGGATTTCTAACACGAAATTTAATCCCCTTTTGTCTTTCTGCTGTGTACTTCAAGCCATCTGGAATAATAGAAATGCAAAGATTTTCAAGCAAAAGAAGCTAAATCCCATATACATCCTTGAGACAACGCGAAGTTTGGAGTCTATGCACTTATCTGTAACCTTCAAAAACAAAAATTCGTTCACGTGTTTACCAACAGTTTCAGCCAATACCGCTTCTACTAGCACAGTTTTAAGAAACCGACTATTTCATCACATTAAGGTAACTAGTTTGAATTCTCCAAACAAATTTGTACTTGTTGTTTTACCCTCCCCAACAAATGATACCCCCTTTGTTCACATTGTACAAGCATCAAACTTATTTGAAGCATCCGCAAGAAGCCTCCATCATGTTATGACGCAGGTAACCTATGATGCACAGAAGCCACTGACTTTTGTCATCTCCTCAAGAAAACTATTCTCAGTTCTGGCTAGAAATAAGCCAGTCCCCATCAGTCAGTTTCACACTCTGACTGAAACTCGAAAACTTCTTTGCCAGCATCGGACCTGGTCAATTAGTCTTGCTACTGGATAATTTTTTATGCTTGTTTGATTCATAGCTTTGTAATGTACCTTTCTTCCTTTCGTTGATATAAAAAGTTTACCTTTGTCAAAAAAAAAAAAGAACAACATATAAGACCTCATATATTTCTTAAACTTGTAGGATTTTTTACTTGAGAAATATTACGTATAATCTGATATAAATCTACCTAACCAGGAATTATAGTTAAAATCTTTTAGTAAATAGCAACTGTCTAATATGTTGGATTTTATGATCCAAAATATATTAGTCAGTTTGTTTAGACTTGCTCACAATATTGTTGCCGAATTAAGTGGAACCTAGTAAATAAGATTATGGTGGTGCTCAACGTGTGTTAGTGAGTTAATTGGTAATTAGCATTAGTTGGTTTATGTAATGGCTATTTAAAGGCCTTAGTTGTATCCGGTTTATTTGAGCAAGTTTATCCTAGTAGCTTCTCCCTTTTTCTCACATTTATATTCTCCCATAGAAGTTTTATGGGGTATCAGAGCTCTTAAGACAGTATTGACAATACAAGTCATCTCCGCTCAAGTAGCCAGGTTCAATTCCGAAATGGGCGATCATAAAAAAAAATGGTGAGAAAAGTTTCAATGAGAGATGAAAAAAATGGTGAAAATAGCGCCATTGTGAGATAGCATAAAATGCTCTACCGAGATTGGTAGAGAAAAAAAATGTTCTACTATGTGTTGGTGAAGAGAAGTGCTTCACATGTTGGTGAGAAGTGCACCATCATGAAGCGGTGGAGAGAAAGGCTCCATCGATAATTGGGCATTGGAGAGCGAAGTGCTCTAAATGAAAGATGGTGATTATGTGCACCGTTAAGACGGTGACGAGAAGTGCGTCACAAAATGAAGACAAGAACTTCATAATATGAGATGGAGTTAATGTTTCCATAGAAAAAAAAAATTTCAAGCAAACCAAATATCGGAGGAGACTCATGGTAAGTCCGAATTTGTGAGTTTGCAGTAAAGTAAAGGATCGTGTAAGTCCGTCTCGGTGAACAAGATTAGAGGACCACTACGTCGAAGACTGAACATAGCGCATTCTAACAAATTTTGAATCGAGGGGGTGTGTTGCATTTTATGAAAAAATATATTAGTCAGTTTGTTTAGTTTTGCTCACAATATTGTTGCCTAATTAAGTGGAACTAATTAAGTTAGTGCCAACCTAGTAAATAGGATTATGGTGGTGCTCAACGTGTGTAAGTGAGTTAATTGGTGATTAGCACTAGTTGGTTTGTGCAATGGCTATTTAAAGACCTTAGTTGTATCCGGTTTATTTGAGCAAGTATATCATATTAACTTCTCCCTTTTCTCACATTTATATTCTTCTATAGAAATTCTAGCTACATATAATATTATATGATTTAATCTCACTTTTTTTTCTTTTGATATTCTATATCGTACCCCTTGTCGCTTTTGAAGATTAGAGGTGGACAAGAGTGCGGGATAGCCCGGCCCATACTGGCCCGACTTGGCCCACCGGTCCTTCTTTTTTCTTGCTCGCTGGCCCAGTACTCGAGCCCTCCCAATTCGCTTACCTATACGGGTGGACAAGATTACATTTCTCTCTTTCTCCAATGTGGAAGCTCAACATGTGAAGTCTTTGTCCCCTTTTCGATCAATGGTAATCTAGGCCACATAGCCATGGGTTATGATACTATATTAGATTCGATATCATATGTCTCTCCTTGTTCCTAGATTTCCTATTTCTCGACCTTCTACTTTCGTGACGTTTGGGTGTGTGTGCGCTGCAGTTTTAGGTTATGGCATGCTTGATGTTGCGAGAAAGTGGTGAGGTATTTGGGTTATTAAATATTACAGTGTCATAACGACCCGAGTTAAAGTAAAACTACTTTGTAAATACAAAATATACAATCGACTTTTCCATGTAACACAATACAATGAAGTTATAACATTATCCTTTAGAATGAAAACTTTTTATAAATATCCATGATAATGATATTTAGATTCTTTAGGCAAAGTTTTAAACTTATCGAAAGAACAAAAACGGAAGTTTTTAGTAATTAAAATTTATTAAATGATATGATGTTGAGTAATTGAGTTACTTTAGTAATTTCACTGACCTTACAAGAGATCAAAGATATAACAAAAAAAAATAAAAAATAGAAATGCATTACGGTATAAAGAAAACAAAATTTCTCAAGAGAAATAAATCATTGCAATAATAAATAAATACATCCATGCCGAAACCACGGATATGGGTACTTGGGAAGTTAGTAGCTAGTAAGAATTAATTAACAGCACCACAAGTCTTCCTGATTTCACCCTGAGTGCCACCAAGCTTGATGAGTTTAATCATCGAGGCCGCAAAATCTTTGTTAAAGGTAGCTCCACCTGAGTAAACTTGAGAAAGTAGGTACGATTTGGTGGAGGAGTGGTCCAAAAGAGCAGCGTCAGACGAGAATAGTCCTGCTTTTTGGGACACCGTTGTGAAGTACTTAACGTCGAATACCTTTGCTGTGAAAACGTCCATGTTGACTACTGATGTCACATCACCAACCTTTTTGGGGCACTTTTGCTTCAAGAATGCTGCGTATTTTGGTGCTATTTTGGGGTCGGTGTCTCCATTTCCAGTGAAATTGTACAACCTCCTTTGGATAATGCTGCAGTGACCGATTCCAATGGTGTGTGCGCCTGATAACACCGTTAGGTCTTTTGGTGTTAGGCCGACAGCTGCGAAATTCTTAATGAGGGTTGTTATGTTTGAGAAGGGTGATGGAATGTCTCTCAATGCTTCTTGTGCGATTGATACTTTTCCATCCTTTCGTCCTAGATTCACATGCCAGTATGGCCCGCCAATCTGCATTATTCACCATTTTTGGTTTTAGCATAATAATTTACTTATGTATGTAAATATGTAATGTTATCTTTTGAGATTAATTGGTCATGTATGACTGACTTATTATGTATTACTTACCGCGACAATTGCATCTCGAGCAGCTAATGACAGTACATCGGCGCATGATACCTTACCAGGGCACACCTTTTCCAATGCTGCTTTGATGGCATTAACCACGTTGTACCCTCGGAGAGTTAAGTTTGGAGGTGCGGTTTTCTCTGTTGCAGTGTTGGAAGGCGTAGGGTCCAAAAGGACTGAAGCATCGCAACCCTGCATAAATATATAATGAATATACTCTTTTATAAATAAACGAAACAAGCTACATTAAAATGTGAATTATTTTACTAAGGCCGCCGTACGTATATAAGTAGTACATACCCTAACAATGCAATCATGGAAGAGCATTCTGATCAAACCAGCAGCAAGAGTCGGATCACGGTGTATAAAGTATTCGGTGATTTTCTTCGATATAGCCTCGACATTCGGGCATGATGAAGGCGCTGGAGCATAAGAATGGCCTACATTGGCGATCATGCCGAAAACGGCAAACAATGTCAATACTTTCAAAAATGTTGTCATTTTTTTTCTCTTATATATAGATTATATGTCTGAGTTTTGTATGTTTCTTAATTTTTGTTGTTTGAGTTGTGCCCTGTAGAATCCAAAGTATGGGGATTTTATAGCAGATGACTTTGAACTTACGTGCATTCCTCTTCTTGTTTAACAATTTCAACCTTATTATTTGTAATAAATTATTATTGTTTGGATGAGTACTAGGGTACACAAAAAATGATTAGTAATTAAGAAAATAAATACTACAATATAGGATAGATTATTATGAAATCGTCAATTGTCAAAATGTCAATGAATAATCCCGCTTGGATGTATGGTATGATATGATCTTCTTACCTAACTAACATAGTCGATAAAAAATATTAATTTTGATAAATTTTAAATATTATAGGAATCGAAAGCAGTTTATAAATTATACATCAGAGATAATACATCTGATAATATACTTTTTGAGTTTTATACTTTGTAATAAATTTTTTGAGTTTTATTTTAAGGAATATGAATTTTACTATTAGTTTTTGAGCATGTTCACTTAAACATTAAACTAAAAATACCAATATTGCTCAAAAACTGTATTTATTATAAATACAATTAATTTTGAGTTTTACCGTAAAAAAATTATTACATAACTTATAAATTTAAATACTAAAAAAAATATAAGTAAACTCAAAAACTAAAAAATTTATGAGGTAATACATTCGATATATAATTCTTTATCCCAATTGAAAGTGTGAACAAGTCGTCATCATGCTTCAAATTAATTATGTCGTGAGGAAAAAAAAAACTAACTAAGACGAATTACGAACTTTAGTCTTCCTATGATGTTCAGTATGTAATCAAGTATATTGGCAAGTATAGTTGTTATTAGTCTTAGTTAATATTTGAAGATTATATTAATTGAAGATTTATCTAGGGAAAGTTATCATTTTATAACCTAAAATGTGAAAAGAGACTATTACATACTTCCTCTATTCCAATTAATTCTTTACATTTAATTAAAATACACCTCACATATATATATTACACAAATGTAAAGAAATGATTTGAATGGAGGAAGTATTTTTTTTTTTGTTTTTTGGTAAAGATAGGTTCAATGGTAAATATGATGTTGGCGAGTTTTGAACATGCGTCAAGTATACCATCCTCATGACTTTTTACTAGTAAAGCTAGCTAACATTTGTACTTCATTACTTTGAGACATCTATACCGACGTCGTTTAGTATGATTACGATTATTTGAATCTTTGAATGCCAATTTGCCAAATTAACAAACTAAACAGATAACATGTATGCAACTACAGTTAGCTAGGAGTATTATACGATGCCTACTTGATGATTTATCAATGAAATTAATTAGAAATAGACCTTCTCATATATTCATTCAAATAATAGACAAGTTACCCAATCAATTAAGGAGTATAACATATAATATTTGTTGATATTGAGTACTAGGTCGTATTGTGCAGGCCTTGACAACTGCCATCTTGAATTCTTAAGAAATACTCCCTCCGTTCTAATTATTTATGTGCTTTCAATTAAAATACTTCTCATAATATATTGAAAAGAAATGGGTATACGTTTGTCTCTTGGTAGCGCGTTTATACAGTCTACTTTTATACTATTATCTCCACAATAGTGTAATTTTCTCATCTTCAGGGTGGACGTAGTTAGTTATTTGACTGATGAACCACGTATATTTGTATGTCATCTTTATTTGTTATTCGCTTTGTTTTGTTTTTATCATTCAAATCAATTAACTATCCTCCGTTACAACATATATAGTACTTCATAACATGTCGTAATTGAAAACCAAATCGGTCAAAACTATGTTTCCCATTATTTCGATATTAAATCGTAATTATAAATGGCAATTTGCTAAATCTATATATATTATAAAAAGACAAGACAATGCATTAACTTTCACCATTCCACTTTTTAGTATCATTTTAGAAAGCCACATCATTAGTATTTTTTAAAAGGAAAAAGTTGAGAGCATTATAACATTAAACACAATTTAAAGCACCATAAATATTATAATTTTGCTTTTTAGTTGTTAAGAAAATAATAGGACAATTATATTTTATTGTTATAATAAGTTATACAACATATAAAAAGCACATTACATCACTTTTATTTTATGTTGTCTATAAATGTATGTTATGCCTCTCTTACTATATATTTTCTCAATTTCAACAAATTGGATACATAAAAAGAATTTTAAAAAATAATTTATGCGCCATATGTTTTCATATAGTGTTTTCATCAAATATTATAATAGCGTAACAAAGTTAGAATAACATACTACCATACTCCAAGGATAACATGGAGTACCCCGTGTAAGCTTTTCTAAAACCATCACAATTTAAAGCACCATAAATATTATAATTTTGCTTTTTAGTTGTTAAGAAAATAATACGACAATTATATTTTATTGTTATAATAAGTTATACAACATATAAAAAGCACATTACATCACTTTTATTTTATGTTCTCTATAAATGTATGTTATGCCTCTCTTACTATATATTTTCTCAATTTCAACAAATTGGATACATAAAAAGAATTTTAAAAAATTAAACCTTTGGTCCTTAAAATTTAGGATTATAACAAAATTATATAATATGAAATTGTAAGTCATAGATATGAAAACGATACAAATGTAGAGAAAATGAATTAAACCTTTGGTCCTTAGCAAAATCGGCCTAAGAACAGATATCAAAATAGATATCCTCCTAATTGTCTCACCCAAGATAGATCGAGATATGCCCTTCTCCTTTGCTAGAAAGATCGATTCAAAGTTACTGTTAACTTTTTCAATTTTTGTGTTTTGTGTGATGGAGGCACTTGTGAGAAAGAAAATTAGGTTAGAATTTTTTTCTCTTGTTCCCTTTCTATTTCACGGCACACTTAGGTATTATATGAGGAGATTTAGTCTCCTCAAATAACTACCCATTGACCCGAAAAACCCGAGTGTATCTGGACACTTTTTCCGGTCATTTTAGCTTCTAACATAATGTAATATATTATAATCGTCATTAGTCAAAGACCGACATTATAATACATCATTAATTATAAATATCCGTATATTTATAATTTTCCAATTAATTATAACGGTTTATGTTTAATTAGCTTACATTATATACAACAATTAAATATAACTTTTTATATTCAATTTACGAATTACAGTTAATTCGTCTAGCTAACATTATTTAATCATTATTAAATAATTATATCATCATCACATTGACTAACCTTTTAGTCAAAAACACCGACTAACCTTTTAGTCATTTAATAAGGCATCAATATGATTATTTTCTCAAATAATCACATCTCTCAATCACATCCTTTAGGTGTGACTTTTAGGAACCAGTTGATCACCGCCATCTGTATGACGATAACGTCAAACTTATCTAGCAAGCCAACCGTTATCGATAAACGTTAATCAACTGATTACAATACAAAGTATACCCTGTGAACCTACAGAGATTTATTTATGTTATTGCACTAACTGTGGAGGACACTGGCCCCAACAATCTCCCACTTGTCCGTACAAGTGTATGTGCGATAACCGATTCTCATATCCATAATAAATTTCTCCCACTTAATGTAAACCAATTTGCAAAGTCCGTATTCACAAAGGTCGTAGTTTACAAGTGATCAGTATCAAGAGTGGTTTCCCCGACTAGAGAGTAACTTAACTGATAAACGAATCTTTATTCGAGCATGGCCATGCATTTCAGTTACAGCTCCTCGAGTGGCCCTGAGAAATATCATATCCTGATAAAGGTTGGATATTTTCTTCAACTCGAATCTTGCAGACACAAGCGCAGTATGAAATGACCCTAGTGAAAATCTACTTAGCCTCAGTTACGGTCGACCATGAGAAAGAAACCAGTCGATAGTCAAAAGAATCGACTCTAGGAACACTATGGATGTCCTATCCACGACCTGGCACCTAATGTTCTGAAACATTTAGGACTCCATAACGTCGTCACAAAATGTCCTTCGCAGTATCATTATAACTCGCATCTGTGATCGATCAGTCAACAGTTTGACTCGGTGAACCCACCATCAATCGACGTCACAAAATAATTGCCAGAGTTATCAGCTCATGTAGGCAATTACGGACCCAAAACAAATATAATGTAATTCAGTTCACTTTGTGGTGTTCAATGTTGTCTGTACAACCCACATGAAAAACAAAATATAAAACATAACGATGAATTTATTAATAGTTTTATGAAAAGATACAGGTGTCTAATCCATATAAAACAACTAATACAACTCAGGAACACGCTTAATTCCCATGGAAATAACGTGCCCTTCATGCTTATCATATCTTAACGGTTTAGTGAGAGGATCTGCAACGTTATCATCCGTAGCAATCTTTTCTATCACTATCTCCCTTTGCTCCACGTAATCTCGGATCATGTGAGCCTTCCGTTGTACATGCCTAGACTTGTTGCTGGACTTAGGCTCCTTAGCCTGGAAGATGGCACCACTATTATCACAATAACATGAATGATGGGTCATCGAACAGGACTACGGTTTAGTCTTGGTAAGAATTGACGCATCATATAGCTTCCTTCGCAGCCTCTGAAGCAGCATAGTACTCGGACTCAGTCGTAGAATCTGCTATAACATTTGGTTTGGAGCTTTTCCAGCTGACCGCAGCGCCATTAAGAGTAAACACGAATCCAGACTGAGATTTCGAGTCATCTCGATCCGTTTGGAAGCTAGCATCTGCGTAACCGGTTGCGCATAACTCAGTGTCACCTTCATAAGTCAA